>JASDQU010739874.1:36840-48817 GCA_032191745.1 Picea mariana
TGGTGGATTGGTAATTGAAAGAAGGTCAAAAATGCTTTGGCCAAAGATTCGAAAGTCGTATGGGACCCCGATTTTTCGTCAACATACCACTTGGTTGATGGGCCAATGAGTGTGCATTGAAATAATCTTAGTCGGATGGAATCATCCATGATGTTGTTTGAAGAGCACCATAAGTGAAAGGTCATGACATGGTTGGCAGGGTCGTCTCTTGCCTTTCCTTCAAACTTGGGGATGTCTGAAGGTAATTTGGTAGGAATTGCAGGCCATGTGGGGTCATGCAATATAAGATCATTTGTGAGTTTGCTTAGATCTGGTATGTTGACAGAAGCCAAGTATGGCATATGGAGTGGTGGTGGAGGATTAGTTCCAGCCATGTTGTGAGTGTTTTGTGTACCTGACCCTTGAGGGGGACTAGGTGGGTTTGTACTTCCCCCTTGAGAAGAAGTTTTCCCCCCGCTTCCGTGTAAAGGAGTGGATGGTTGAACTTGGTAAGTGGACCCAAGTAAAGTGGAACCAATCAAAGCTGATCCCAAGACAGAAGCACTCACAGGGGTGTGAGAAGGTAAAGCCGATGAGTGGGAAAGACTAGGAACTCCCCCTAGAAGAGGAGGGAGATTTACCAAGCGTCTGGAATGACGGGGATTCTGTGGGTCCCCTATGATGTCCGACTAGCTAAGTGGATGTGTGCAAATGGTGATGAGAGAAATAAATGAACAAGAGACTTTGCTATAATTTTTTAAACCTTCACAATATATTTCTCAATCAGATGTAATCAAAAGGGAATCATACATAAAGCAATTAATAAATAAACATACATGTGGATAGGTGGAGTTTGTCCACGTGGGAGAACAAAGAAAACAAATGCTCGTGTCCTAAAATACGTAATGTCCTTCCTCTCAAATAGCACTGGACCTTCCAATAGCACACAAAAGTGGGGTCTAAAGCCACTGGAAGAGGAATTAGTGAAGGATGAAATAATCAGTTATAATGAGGGGTAGAGGGTGCATATCCCGAAAGAGTTGGAGATATTTCCCAATAGCCACACAAAATCTGATCAAGGTGCAATTGAAGCCCACAATTGCCACTTGGGTAGTTGTCCTAATTTTTTGGTCACTAGGTACCTCGATCAAAGTGTGACATTTATCTTTTTAGCCTTAGAAATGGGTCACAGACTAGATCCTGTCCAAGAGGTGGGTGCCTCAAAGGGGGACACATAGAAAAAACGGACCTCGGCCTTCAACCCTTCACGGGTATCTCCTTGCTTTATGGTGTAGGAACACTTGACTTGGAGGATTTGAAAGTTCCCTATTTGTCAACCTCTATTGTTTTGATGATGTCAGAACCAGATAACGAGGAGTTATTTGGATGCCTATCCCTGAGATCCTACCTAGACTAAAAACTTCTTTTGGCACCTCCTCTGGAGGAAAACTTAGTGAGTTTTTAGAAAATTTTAGATGTGTTTGTTTGAGATATTGCGGGTGTGAACCAACCTCGTTGAAATTAAATGGGAGTGGATAGTTTTGTCAAGAAAAGGGGTGGGGCATTTCAGAATCCCGTTTGAAGGAAACTTACTTAAACCTCCACGATTTCTAGATAAAACTATGTGAGTGATTGGTGATCTTGTGTGTGAACAAGTGAAAGTGTGCCAAGTTTTTAATAATTTAGGTGTCACCTTGCTGCATGTGGACTTCGCTTGGTCCTTACAAGTGTTGATTACCTAAGTTACTATGTGTCATTGGTACAACCTTGCAAAATTTTAAAATCCCTAGGAAACTAACATGTGGACATGTGGGTCCTTACCAATCCTTTAAATCCTTATTGGGATTTAATCTAAGAAAGCTTTGAAACTATCCTAGATTATGGACATGTGGGAATGTATGGGCTCGTTACAAAACCTTTAAACTTCCCTAGTGAGTTAATCTAAGAAAGTAAATTTCAACACTATCCTATCTTTGTAGCATGTGGGCATGTATGGGCCCTTACAATTTTAAGATGTGTTTGAAAAATAAACTAAGAGGAGTCTTGAGGGGGGCTGTTGTCCTCTCCTAAAGATTTTTTCTTTTTAAGGGAGATGAAATTTTCCCTGAATCTCTTTCTCATTCTCACAATCGATTTGGGGCGCAAGAGAAGAGCATACTCAATGATTGATATCCAATTTCTGGTCCCAATGAAAGTTTTATATGTGATTTTAAAATGATTCCAACTTATACTCTTTGTCAAAGCAAGCCATCCATGTGGCAAAAATGGAAGCAAAAGAGGAAATAATGATTTTAACCTCCTAACTGCCTTTGTTTTGACTAATCCATTTATATGGAGAGGGAATTAAGTGTGGTGCAAATTACAATATGCATGAAATCAAGTTCAAGAAGGCTATGGGCCCTCCACAGATCACAAAAATCCTTACAATATTTGATTTTCTGGACAGATGCATGGGTCGTAGAGTAGATAGAGGCGTTGTGAGCGCCAATGCACAAAATGAAAATGACTTATGGGTGTAGGTGCACAAAATGCGTTGATAAATACAAAGATTTGGGCACATGTGCACTTAAGACGTGCTTGTGGGTCAAAAAACCCATGCACGCCTGGTACACGGCCATGAAGAAAATTCCGGACGGAAATCTCTCAACTCATCTTTGAATTTGGCTTTTTGCAAGCCGGCTTGGGCCGGTTATGGTTCCTGCAAGTTAAAGAAACAAAAGGAAGAGCTAAAATAACCCAAATGGGAGAGGCATTTGATACCTTTCCCCAGCGGAGTCGCCAATCTGTTGCACCTCTTTTGTCACCTAAATGAGCAAAATAGAGGTTCTTACAAGCCCACTTGCATTATCTAGGCAAGACAACAGTGAATGCAAGGGTTAGAAACATCAAGCATATGATATAAGCAAAGACCTAAACTAAGAACAATAAAAGAAATTAAACTAGAGTGCATAAGCACATTAGAACAAGAAAGAAACAACACTCATTCCACCAATGGAAAGGATTGTATTAGTGGAAAGAAAACATCAAAGAGAAAGGGAGACTTTGGGTCCCCTCTTCCTCCAAGGGAGGGCTCTTGAACCCCCAAGATTGATCTCTTCTTACAACTTGCAAACTTGAAAGAAATGGTGAAAGAATCCCAAGCTCATTCACTCAAGAGGTGATGTGAATAGCTCAAATGAAATGCTTCTTGTATACTCTTGACAAGGAAAGAGGATCCTCCAAGAGAATATAGGTAGCATAATAATAAAAATGAATTCCTTGAAAATGTAGTGCACCCATGGCCTCTTTTTATAGCATGTCTTTTAGGCATTATTCAACCATCTTATAGTGTGAACAAGGGGCCCTTTAGGGAACCCTTAGGTCTTTGACCAACCCCCCAGTCAGATTCAGCCGAAATTTGGAAGTCAAATCGACTTGGAAGATGAACCAGAAGTGGGTGGAGGGCCGACGAAAATCATAAATGTTCTGCTCTAAGGTGTGCATGTCTTTTAGCATCCAAAGTCGCGCATCGAGCGCATGTGTGCATTTTCGGCATTTTTGGCTTGCGCACGTGCATGCACTTCCTGTATATCCTTAGCGCATGCTGATTTTATAACTGATTGTATAGTTTTGGACCTTTTGGAAATGCATTTTTTTGGCCCATGAGTGAACTAATAGATGTTTGAAGATGTTGGATTCCTGTAACCATTTGCGGATGAAAATTTAGTGATAACAACTAGGTTAACAACTAAAGGGGGTTTTTCTTGTCACCCCACTTTGCAATAAAACTTGTTTCAAAGGCTTCAAAATTTATGATACTTGTTGCTGGGAGAGCCCTGAACCATTTTTTGACTTCTCCTGCAAGACTTTGTGCAAACAGTATCATTTTTGCATCTTCAAAATCTACTTCGTCTAGGTCTACAAAATCATTGAACCATTTTAAATGTTTTTGGGCTGACACATTGCCTTCAACATCATATAATTTAATCCTCAGATTATACTCCTAGGGAAAATCATGTAACTGAGTAGGTAGAACAAGGGGGGAAAGCCTATCTACCATGGCTGCAGTAATGACTTGAAGTGGCTATTGACTCTGAGTATGAATCACAAGAGATTTGGCAGAGGTAGCTAAAATTAAATCTTGGAACCTCTTCTCATCAAAGATGATCTCGTTCAAACAAGACTCAGATTTAGTTCTGAATAGAGTTTGCTCAAATTTTGCATCAAAATCAAGATATTCAATGCTTTTCACTCCATCTTTGGGCAAGGATAGATATTTGTCTAGACACAAAACTAGGCTTATTGTCTTTTCTTTTCTTTTATGTACAATTTTCTCAGGATCAGACACATGGATTACTACTTCTGGGTCTGGATTTCTCCTGGTATGAATTCTCTTGGGAGCTAGGATTTGTATCTCAAACTACTTTATGCTACTGGTTTCTTTGTAATGGGGTCACCAGGGTAAATTTAGTCTCAACCAATAAGGTTTTTGATTCACTGCCACCTTCAGGAATCTAATATGAAGCTTTAATTTATTCTTTTCCCAGGGAAGATTTCAATTTCAATCCCCGGAAACGACGCCAGAATGTTAGCACTCTGTAAATTTGTTCAGCTGATAAAAAAAATGACAAAGGTAATCTACAAACCAACTTTAGAGATAGGTACTAGCCTGCTCAGCTCAGAGAGGGCTCTATCATATCACTTGGTGTTTCTTTGACAATAAATGGCTAGGTTTTGTTGTTTTGGGTTTTTTTTTATAAATTTGTTGGCAAGGAAGGGGAGGGACACTTAGGGCTAAGGAGTCAAACTTCTGAAAATGAATGAAGAAACTGACTTGTCTGTAGAAATATCTAGATGATAAAGGCTAAATGAGGTGATAAATCTGAGTTATAATTTGTAAATTTGCAGAGTGTAGGAAGAAAAAGAAAACATGTAACTACATTAGAGCATTAAATAAATGAATTTTGAATTAGTTAGGAAGAACTTAACACATTTTAAATTGCTTCAGCCAAAAGCATCACAGGATGAATTATAGGCCTTTGACTATCCAATTTAAACAGAAGATAATGAAAATGAAATAAAAAATACAGGAAATACATACAAAGAGAGGAGACAAAACTCAGATCACCGCCATTAGAATATTTTCATAGAAACTTCAAATACTTCTGCATATGTATTCAACTCAGCTTCATAAAGTTACAATTCAGTTCCAAACAACTAAAATTTTGCCCTTGCACTTCTTCCAACATTAATACATTTGGAACTTATAATACTTATACAATTCAAGTTCCTTTGGTTTGAAACTGATTACAATAACTGAAATGAAATGTTTCAGCTTCTGAAATGATTACAATGATTACAAATGAGGGTTTCGATTTTTGAAACCGATTATAATAATTAACAAGAAAAATGTTTCATGATCTAGCTATCCATTCATCTAATGCTTCAATTATGTTTCTTGCCACTTGTTTTGTTCTGGTCTGCCACCTAATCTGCCATCTTCAGTGACACTTGGACATCATCTATTGGATCCTAGAAAATTGCACTTTTTCTTTCCCAATTGTACTATCTCCTTCCATTGCAAGTCAGAAGGGATATCATAATCCATAATTTCTTTGATCATGATCTCGAGGTCGATGCAAGAGCCATATGTCATGACTGGTAATCCAACTTTCACAGCTTTGAATTAATTCCGAATCTCAAAATCTGTAATCCGATGTTCAACTAGGGTTGCTCCTTTCATATTTTCCTCCAGGGTTTCAAACTTGGAATGATCCATTCTTTACTGAGTGAGGCAAGAATTGTATTCTTCCTGATCATATAATTTTCCTTTGGCATCCCAAAATGGTGGGAGGCATTTAATAAACAATTCTTCAAACAGATTCTTGAATTCTTGTACACTTTGCTCCATCTGTGTGGCCTTAGTTTGGACTGATTTTAGCAATTTATGTTTGGAAATAACCCTCCTGGCCCAGATGATCAACGTAGTTCTATATTTGACCCCAATGGTATGAATTTTTGCAGTAGGGATGGAGTTGAATAGGTTTATGGAATTTTGGGCTGACTCTGATGGTTTCTTTTCTAAGGTCTCATTTACAATGGTCCACCTCCTTCTGGATGTGATGACCATGTTGTCTTTATCTTTGATGAAGTTTAAATACACTCTAAACTTGGCATCTTAAACATCTATAGAATCCTAGATGATGTGTTTGGCTCCCTGCAATAGTCCTTTGCCTCTTAATATTATTTTTAGTTTGTTTATCCTCTCCTACAAGGCTTGATTCTCCTTTTGAAATTGAGCCATATTTTCATCTTTTGTTTTCATTTCCTCCTTCAATTTCTCTATGCCTCCCTTTAACCCCTTGATTTCTCCTACCTTCAGGCTAAATTGTGACATAGCTTGGACAAGTCCTTCAATGCTTAGCCCAGCTTCTGCAGCAAGAGGTACAACTACAGCTCTGTTCATAATTTTGTCTGTCCTTTTGACCAATTTACCTTTTATTTATCTAGCTGCAACACCTTAGCTTTGTAATCCAATGCCTCTTGTCGAAATGCTTTTATTTCCTGTTCTAGAGCAACCAGTTTTGTTGTTTGTGGATGCTCTGTGGCAGACATTTTCAGTTTCTTACTCAAGATTTTAATTAGCTTGTCTTTTTCAGCCAATGAAGATTTCACCCCTTGAGGGCATTCATATTATAGCCTCTTGACCTAAGCTTTCCAAGCTCTGTTGGATGCCTTTTCTTCCCTCAACTTCCTTTCCAACTTCATTGCATAAGATGACATCTTGGAATTCTTCAAGCTTAAACTCAGGTAATCAGAATACAACATATCACTGATTTTCTTATGGAATTTAACCTTGTCTAGAGCACTGATGTTGTCATACCTTATCTTGATCACAGATACTTTGTCTTCATCTGCAATTGATATATTAAAGGTCCTCCTCTCTATATCTCTTACTATGAACAGAGAATATTTGTGCTCAGAAATATTTTCCACACCAGGGACCAACTCCCTCATCTCACCCATAGCTATATTTGCTTTCTCAGCATATTGTTTTTCCAAATCTTCTTTAGATTGATAAGTTGATCCATATGTCTTATCAAAGATGTGCTTTTTGCTGCTGAAATTTATTGAGCTGCCTTCACTTTGGAGATTGCTTCCCTTCTCAACTTCTACAGTGTTGGTACCACTCTCCACCACATCCATATTCACTTGTTCTTTAGGCTCTTCCTCCTCTAGATCCACTATCTGTGGGGACTATGCAATATTCATCTTCTTAGGGGCAGTCTATTGATCACTGGTGCCCATGGCCTCTGAAATACTTCTCTTGCTATAAAAATTTACTTTGGGGACTTTGAATAACAGTTTCTGAGGAGTTTGTTGTGATTGACTCTATTGCAGGGTTGCCTCCACTTGTTGTGTTTGAGCGGGTTGCAAGATTGCTTCCATATCAGCACAGACTTCTAGATTCGCCAACTTATCAAAATGCTTAACATGTTCATGCTCATAAGGGGCTTATTTGTTCATTAGTCTTCTCTTGGATATGATCCAATGTGGATCATATATTCTTCCCTGTAGTTGTGCAAAACCAAACTCTCTGATCTTTGCTTGAATCTAAGATAGATATGATCTAGTTTTGACAATGAAGGGTCCAATGATAAAAGGGAATTTCAGGTTGGATGCTTTGTGCAATTTGAGGAAATGCTCTGTCTCATATATGATTCTTTGCCTGATGAATTCAAGGGAAAAGACTATGGGGGTTAGAAAAATAGGCGATAGGTAAGGGGATTCATGACAACCATAAACCCATATTACTATTGAATGCATGAATAGTACCCAGTCCCCCACTCTTACATTCGGGTGATATGAATTTTTCTTCAGGAAATTCTCTCTTGTTTGTCTCCAAGAAAATATTTAGCAAATAGGTGTAATATCTAAAATGACTTAAATAGAGAAAATTCACTAGTTGTTTATGGATATTATCAACTATGAATTGATCAAAACTGACACAGACTGATGGACCAGACTCTGACTAAAAAAATGACAATGGGAAACCCACCATGACCTCGACCACATGTTTGTAATTATCTAGACCTAAAATTTGACTCAACAGGGAACAGACCCATTGGACCTCAATAACCATTATACTCACATTCATTGGCAAAGATAGACTCACTGAAAGATGTTCTGGTTTGACAAGTGTCTGTAAAACCCGATCTCAGACTTCTGACGGACACTCCGTGTAGACCCTAATTAGATTTTCTTCCTAAAAAGGTCTAGACACTTCAGAGAAATACTATGGTATGCCGAGGGCACCTCGAATTGATAGAATTTCTACCCTACACAAGACCTCAGACCCATGTTTATTTACGATGACTTTCTCTTCTTGTGAATATTGCTCTGCGCACCAACCTATGAATTCGGGAAAAGGGAAAGTGACTTTGACAACATAAGGGGCTATAGTGGTCTGGACTACTTCAAGGAATGGTATTTGATTCCCTACATTATCGAACAGGCTAGTTCTGGACACAGAGATTGGCGAAATGGTGATTTCATTGTTGAACACGGCTAAATATCGCTCAATTAGGGCTTCTTCATTTGACACAGGGTCTTGCTCTGTTACTAAAGTTATGATAGGCTCCATGGTGGTGATGAAAAATACATGGAAATGAGCGGAAATGGAATGAATTTGGTGAACCATTGAGCTACATTCGAACGAGGGTGGTAGCATCAACTTTCAAATGTTCCAGTATTTTGAAAAACAATAAAATAAATAATAAGTGCTCTTTGTATACTTCTCCAATTTCGGGGTTGTGAGGAAGTGGTTTGGGGAAACCCACTTCTCGCCCCAAAATGCACCCAGTGGCGCCACTTGGTCCTGACCCAAAACCGTGGTTTAGTTTTCGGCCCGCTTTCGGGAATTATCCTCTATGCAACTCCTCCCCCCGAAATGATCCCCGACGGTTGATCTGGGGCTCTCATGATCTGCGACATATCAGGTCCCATCAACTTTTCTCTACCTCCAGATTTAGTCATCTCCTTCCATATTTAGCGCCTTCTCTATTTTTTCAGGCTCCCAAATCGATTTATCACCTTTCCAGATCCTGAAATCTCGATTTCACATGAAAATTTTAATGGTGATAACACCCATAAATGCTTATGCATTCCATTTTTTTGTGATATATATGGCTTCCTAAATGACCATATCATAATTGTTTCCACAACAATTGCAACGACCTTTTTCCTCTTTTACCACTTTCTTGGTTGTTCCTGGGAGTCCTCAATTCTCCCTGGATTCATGTATCCTCTTGTTCTTTTACAAATATCATTGTGCACGATAATGAAATAGTATAATGGATCTACCCACAATGTGATTCTTAACCTTTACCTTGGTTTCTTTTAGAGTGAAAGAAATTTCACTATTTCATCCACTAAATTATTTACTCTTACACCCAGATCCACTGAGCACTCTGATTAACGTGAGTGAATGTCCAACAGGGTATTCCCAAGCCTTCATCACTGCACTTAGACTCACAACTTAACATTCTTCAATCGTGGACTTTGATCATCTTGTGAGGTATTCTTGACATAATACTCTATCTTCAAGTACCTCTACCCATCCTTGATACCGGGTCCAAACTTCTTCATATACCATGAAACCATTCTTCCATATAAACTAGCGATACATGTATAATCATGTACTATCGATGGATTTCCTACTTATCATCCACATCTGTTAGACATAATTGTCTCATGAATCTTAACCCAAAACAAGGATTTCATTAGGCATTTTTCAATGTTTCCCAAATGTTTTATCAACAACTTCTTAAGGAACCGTATGATCGTTTTATATCATTCATTCTTATTTAATTCATCTTAATATCAACCTTCTTTAAAGAGATATTACAACCATCCTTATCACTAGTTTCTTAAGTGTAATCATAATTATGTTGCATTCCTTATGGAAATATCCATCAAGAAATTGTTCTTGTCCGACTTCTATAAAGTATTTACGATCCATAATATAACTAGGTAATTATAACATTACCCAGGGCAATAAAATTCCCAAATACAACTTCCTTTGTCCCTCAATCTATTATTGGTCAACGGACCTTTATCATGGTAAGCCTTTCCTGGATACCATTTCACTGCTTCATGAGCATACTAAGACATACCAATATGGTTAACATCCACCTATGGATTTCAAACTGACCCATCATATAAAAATCCAGATCATATGCATACTTTCCTTTTAATATCACCAGAAAACTTCCTTCTCTCTACCTGTGGATTTTACCACTCAATTCACATTTATGTGTGGATATTTGGACTCTTCTATCCAACATATTTTCAGTAGGTTCAACTTATCCTTAATACATCATTTTTGTGACTGATTTATGTCCCATCCATGCCTAGTGTTGAACCTGGAGCTCTGATATCGCTTGTAATGTCACCCGACCCCCTAGTTCTCATTTAGGTTGGTTTGGATAGTTCCCACACTTGTCACCTTATGATCCTTCTTTCAACCCACTTGGTGATTCGTTCTCATATTTTAGGGACTTAGGATATATCCCATAAATTAGACTTTTAGGAAATATTATTAAAATATTCCCTTGTTTTAAGCCCCAAGTCTTAGTCCCTTTCCTAGACTCTTAGCTCCCTTTCCCTTTCTAGTGGCGTTTACCCCCCTTACTCTTTTTTCAGGTCGGTCTACAGTAGTGGTTTGATTTTATTAATATTTAAGCGTGATTACAAAAATACAAAGATGGCTTGCTGGCCTCTTAGCTCTAGCTCTTTACTTAATAATCACACAGGTACTCAGACCCATAATATCCTGGCTCACTAGTCTATAGAAAATGAACAAGAGTACAATTATAACTAGGGATCAGCATAGGGTATCACAATTTTCATTGTGGAGTAACCTCAACATTTTCAAGTATATTCATTCCATCTTAGAATGAAAATAGATAACAATTATTGCAACTATTCGTATAAATACACTTTGATTCATTCTCATCGAACATTATTATTATTTCGATTAAATGATGGTAAAACTAATTAATGTATTGAATGTAGGAAACAACAAGAACTAGGAATATGATTTAAGCAAGCAAGGCAACCCACTATGGAAATAATGAGAGGTCAAATTCAATAAAACAATGAACATGAAACTACCAAAGTAATGCAAGATCACAATGGAGAATATTTTACGAATATAATGACAAATCAAGGATAAAACAATGTGGGCCCACTGCCTTTCAAAAGGAGTCTCATTATTTTATTATTAGCTTTCAATATTTTGATCCTTGAATACCTTTGAGGGAGCCTATGAGAAATTATAGGAATTTAATTGTATAAGGAAACAATAACTGATAGTTACTAAGAAGGAAGTCCAATAATTCACAAGGAACTTATGAGACAAAGTATTAAAATGAATAGATTAGCTAAGAAGGGTATTTTTTCTATTGGAACTTTGTAAACTCTTTTATGAATTTTAATGAGAAGAAGCTCTCAGGGCCAATTTTGAGGAGACGCTTGGATTCTAGTGCTAGGTGTCAGGAACTACTTTTGGTGCTCGTTTGTTTTGTTACTGGAACCACTGTAAGGTTGTATCTTTCTATTATATACTTTTCTATATAGAGTTACATTCTTTCTTTGATTTTTCTGAAATATTTTCTTTGGGATAGTGAATGTGAGGATGCTAATAATGATTTGAGAACAAACTTTTCTGCATTTATTTTCTATTCATATATATGTTGGATTACTAAGAGGGGGGGTGAATCAATAATAGCATAATTATAATCCTTTTTCTTCAAATGTTATTATCAATGTAGAATTATCATCCAATAATGAGCAGTAAGAAATAAACAATCACACACATACACATTACACCAGTGTTTTATGTGGAAACCCAAATCGGGAGAAAACTACAGAATGCTTTTTCTTATACGTCTTGAAGAATTACATTCATTGGAAGCACCAACTTCCTTTGTTTTCCAGCTGCAACTGGAAGGAGGCT
>JASDQU010739874.1:60290-84529 GCA_032191745.1 Picea mariana
GTTATTTTTGCTCATCCTAAGTTTGATTATTCATGGATGGGTGACGGGTGAGAGGTAGTCAATGGGGCAATAGGACAAGGGAGTGAGGGTGCAACATGGATGAAGGATGCAGCAGGGTGATGGGGGATCAAGCGAAAAGAACGGAGGGAAGAAAACGGGATCAACTGAGCCAAACTTCGTCATCACGAGAGAAACACCAAATCAACAGTCGAAGAATCGAGTTGCCTATAATCATAGGACCCCAACAAGCGGTGTTGTTGAAGGTAGGCATGGATTCAGCCCACTTGGTGAAGTAATGGAATGCAACGATGATGTATTTATGTCCATTGCTAGACGAAGGGTTGCAAGTCATGAAATCTATGCCCCATTTGCAAAAGGGGCCGACAGTAATGACTGGATGTAAAAGAGTGGGTGGTGCTCGTGCTTTGTTGGCATAAAGCTGACATTTATCACATCGCTTCACAACGTGGATGCAATCGTGAAACAATGTAAGACAAAAGTAGCTGGCGCGAATGATTTTCTAAGCAGTGGACATCCTTGAGAGGTAACCTCCGCAAGCGCCGATGTGGCAGTCATTCAAGATTCTATCGGCCTTGTAGATAGTCAAACATCGACGGAGTATAGTGTTGACCCCTCGTCGATATAAGATATCATCGATAAGGAGGTAGCAGGGGACCTGATGATGAATACGTCGACGATCTTCCCTGGAGAGGTGATTTCTGAATTTCTATGTTTGGAGGTAGACGAGAAGATTGTCGTACCAAGGATCATCCGAGGGGATGTAAAAGAGATGTTCGTCGGGGAAATCGGCATTGACGAGAGAATTGGTAGTATATGAGGGAAATGTCGTAATGATTCTGGAGAGGATGAGGGATTTCTTTCTCTTGGGTGTTGAAAATTCAAGGTCATACTCCTGAAGGATGACGATCCATTGGGAAAATTTCCCATTAATTTTCCAGCGACTAAGCAAGTATTGCATGGGGTTGAAATATACTACGACTTTGGTAGTTCGAAGAAGAATATAATGGCGTAGTTCCTAGACTGCGAGGACAACTGCAAGGGCCAGTTTCTCTTCGTGATTGTATTTCAAGGGTGTCCCTGAAATATTTTTACTAATGTAGTAAATTATATGCTCACGATCATCATCCCCTATTTGGACGAGAACGTCTGCTACCGAGACGGCTGAGGCCGATATGTAGAGGATATAGTCGTGGTTGTAGTCGAGTGGACTAATCAATGGGGCATTGGAGAGTGCCTCTTTAAGATCATCAAAAGCGGTTTGGGCATATTCATCCCAGTGGAATGGGATTTCATGGCATAGCAAGTGAAGGAAGTTGTGTGCACGAGTGGCGTAATCTGAGACAAAGTGCCCTAGAAAGTTATCTTTGCCTTGTAGGCTTTGCAGTTAGTGTAAATTCCGAGGAGGTGGAATTTCTGTGATGGCTTGGAGTTTGAGGGGGTCCATGGTAATGACATGTTGGGAAACGATAAATCCAAGGAGGATCCTACCAATGACACAGAACACGCACTTGAGGGGGTTCAAGAGGATGTTGTACTGACGACACCTTTGGAGGATGATTCATAAATCATCGAGATGCTGAGTGTGTTTCTTGGATCGAGCTGTGAAGTCGTCCAAGTATGCGAGGATGATATGAGCTAGATCATGAAAAATGTATTTCATATCACATTGGAAAGTTGCGCCAACATTCTTGAGGCCAAAAGGCATGACACGATATGAAAAAGTACCCCAGGGGGTAGTGAATGCAGTTTTGTATTGATCGGCTGGGTGAATTTGAATTTGGTTGTAGCCATAGAAACCGTCCATGAAGGACAAAGCCTTGTGACTGGTGCAATCATCGATAATTTAGTTGATAAAGGGCATTAGGAAGTTGTCTTTGGGATAGGCGTGATTGAGATCACGAAAGTCCATACAGACACGGATGGTGCCCTGTTTTTTGTTAACAGGGACGGGGTTGGAAACCCATGACGTATAGGCAATGGGGTAGATGAACCCTGCAACACATAATGANAAAGGGCATTAGGAAGTTGTCTTTGGGATAGGCGTGATTGAGATCACGAAAGTCCATACAGACACGGATGGTGCCCTGTTTTTTGTTAACAGGGACGGGGTTGGAAACCCATGACGTATAGGCAATGGGGTAGATGAACCCTGCAACACATAATGTGTCAATCTCAGCCTTGATGGTCGTTGCTTTGGATGGGTGGAGTGGACGTTTCTTTTGATGGAAAGGTGTTATATCAGGCCAAGTGTCAATACAATGTTCGACAATAGAGGGGTCAAGGCCAGGCATCTTTGTGTATGACCAGGCAAAAATGTCCTAGTATTCGTGGAAGAGAGATTTGTAGGCTATAATTTATTTAGGAGAGCATGCGGCGCCAATGGTGATTTCCTCTACGATTCCATGTTTGATGGAAATATCGATTTTTATGGTGGGGTAAATGTTGGCCATATTTCCTTCTTCAAAAGCGTTGGGGGCAGGGATAGGGTTATTGAACTAATCTATATGCCCGGATGGGAGAAAATCTTTGGTTTCGACTGTGTATATGGGGTTTTGGTTAGGAGGCATGAAGGCTTCCCGTGAAAGAAAGAGAGCTCTGTGGTGGAGCGCATCCCATGGGAAATCAGGGGTAGTTAACTCCTCGAGGATGTCTTCGTCGCAGTGGAATTGTCGAGAATATAGGGGATCTACAGGAGTGACATCGGTGATTGTCATTGTGGGGTTGTTTGATGGTGGTAAATAAGAAAGAGGGGTGACGCAAGGGGATTACAATGGTTCGCTCGACATAAACCAAATATCGAGATACTGTTGGTTAAAAATAGTAGTCATGCGTAAAATTTTCGTGGGAAAATGAATTGGAGAATTGGGGGTAAATCCTTGTCTAAGTTATCCAAGAACCATGGAGGAGTAGGGAGGGCCTCAGGCTCAAGAGAAAGGATATGAATAACCTCTGGTGATGGAGTAGGGGTAATCACCGGTTCTGCTAGGGGGGGGTGTAGGATTTTGAATCAGGGCCATTTGGCGATGCCTATATTCAATGATCATAGGACATTGGTATGTGAAATGATCTAATGATTCATAGAGAGAGCAAGGGAATCTCATACATTCGTTGATTGAGGTCGTGACATAATGGATTTCAGTGACATGTGTTTGAGATGATGCAGATGGAGTGGGTTCTTGTTGAAAGATCTGACATACTGCCATCAACATCTGCCAAAATTGAGGTAGCGTTGGAAAATGGTGCGTATAATGGTCATATTCTGAACAGATGGCGCATGCAAATTTGGTTCGCAGTCCTTTGCTACTTGTGTTAGGGGAGATAGCAGCAGTGCTTGATGAAGCGACGGATGGTGTTGGTGCTTGAGCGAGTTGAATTAGATTGCGTAGCTCAGGTAGAGATGGGAATTTGTTGGTGGGGTGTCCATCCTACTGGCATAGAGCACAAGGAGGTTGGACGCAAGGAGGAAGGGGAGCGATGGGCACTTTCTTCTTCTATCTGCCCCCGATTGTAGTGGTGGTGTTATCAAGTGGGGGTGGGGGTGGTGCGGTAGGAGTAGGTACTAGGATCTGCATCGGGATTCCTTTTGTTTAGGGAGGGAGTGATGGTTTAGGGACCATCGCGGGGGAATGTAGATACTAGACTAGAATGGCCAGCACCATATTGGGGAGGGTAAGCATTGCAGCTACCTGGAAAGATTGTATGCTTGGTGGGGGGTAAAAGAAGGGAATTTGGGTAAGGGCTTGGGGGACTGTCTCCCAAGCTGGGATGTGACCGTGGGGTAAGGTGAGATAAGGAACAGGCGAATTTGGAGGGTTTTCAGGGAGTTCCTGAGGAAGAATCTCTACGACTAGTGGGATGTCAGGTATAAGAGAAGCCTCGGTGGGAGGAAGGGTATCTACAGTTTTAGTTCCGTTGGATGAGATGACAAATACCTTTGCTGATGGATGGATGAGCGGTGGTGCTTCATGGTATGTCCCTAGCAAGAATGGGTCTTTGAAAATTTTGGGGCCCATCACGATGAGTGGGTAAGTATCGGGATTAGTGTGGACGAAAGGGAGGATTTTATCGATGTTGGCAGAAGGGTTAGGCTCATAATGTGAAACCTGATCGATGGTAATGATCCTCCCATTATGGGGGAACATCATGGTTTGAAACACGGAAGAGGCAACTGCCTTCATAGCATACATGTATCTACAACCGGAAAAGATATTGTAATCAAGTGGGGCATCAATAACCTCAATGTCAATAAGAATGGTTTTTCCCCCAAGTTCAATGGGGACATTTTGGAAGAGCCCTTCGGGAGAAGATGGTCGTCTATCATAAGCTCTTAAGGTAATCGTAGATGGTATTAGTTCAGGGGAACCAAGTTTCTACCATACGGATTTGGACATGATGCATGTGGATGCATTCATCAATGATACATCGATGAACTGTAATGTTCTAGATTTTAACTGGTATTTGAAAAGCAATGATAGCGGGGAGGTGAGGTTCTCCACTATCGAGATCAAATGTGATGAGTTAGGTATCAGCAAGGTCGACTGCCCCCAAGGAAAAGATTAATGAATTTCGTTGAGTGGGACAAGTTTGAAGGACTTCTAAGACTGACATGGCGGTAGGAGATTGTGCCAAGTCATCGACCAGAATATAATTATGAGTCGCCCTAGCTTGAGGGTTGTGGACATTCCTACACAATGGGATGTGAGGAATATGAAGGGGTGTTTAAGTATTAGGGTGAGGAATCATCAAAGGGGGTCCAGTTGTGACTGGGGGTGCTTCCAAGGTGGTGGGAGCAGACTCAGGGGGTGCGCTGTATTGACGACTGCATGTTTGTAGAAGAACTTCTTCCTCGCTAGTGAGGAGGATAGTGTGATCTGTAGGATTGCCCAGATGTGGATATTGTCCCATCTGAGGTGGGGCAGGATGCACCTCCTGTTGAGTGTTCATCACTCCTTGGTGGGGGATGGGGTTTTGCAAAACCACTGGGGGTGGTTGCTACACATATTGTTGTGGGGCCTGCTGGGGGGTAGGTTGTGCTGGAGGGTGTGGTCCATTGACAGAGTCTTTCATCCATTTAAAGTCAACAATTTGGGGGAAATGGTGAGTATAGTGACCAAACTCACCATGAAGGGCATAAGGGAAGTTGGTCTGAAGGTTGTTGTTATTTTTCCCTTGGTATTTGTTGTTATTGCCCCCTTGGGGATTCTGATTCCCTTGATTCTGGTTTCCCCCAGCAGGTTGGTTTTGTTGGGGGTGATTTCCTCCTTGAACTGGGTTATTATTGTTCTAGTTTTTTCCTTTATTTTTGGCATTATTCAACTGATGGGTCAGATTTTCCATATTCAGTTGTTCAAAATTTTGATATTGCTGAATGGGAGAGGGATGAACAAAATTAACCCCAGCGTGTGGGTTTCCTTTTGGTGGAGCCATGGGCTATAGAGGGCTAGCAAATGGAAAGTACAGATTATGTTGTGGCAATGATCCGTAAGGTAAATAGGAAGGTGTGGCGTTGTTACTAGTGCTTAAGGTATAAGCTGAGGTAGAGGGAGTAGCAGACCTTGGTTGGATAAGTGGGCGTATTGTGAGTGTCGGCGGGGGTCCACTTATGGGTTGAGGAAGGGCAACAGGGTATGGTTGTTGATAAGGGGGAGGAGGATAATAAAGGATTCCTCCATATACCGATGGATATTTATGTGTCCCATACATAAGCGGTTGTTGGGGTTGTGGATTGTGGTGTGTGGTGTTACCAATCAATCCGTCTGTTGAGTGAGACATCCTGGGTTTGTCTTGGCAGAATGATACGGGTCTCAAGAGATCAGGTAGTATTGTGTATAAGTATCCTGATTGTGAATAGATGAGGTCGTATTTTTGGGCCTTGATAATGGATTCTTCTTCTNATCACTCCTTGCTGGGGGATGGGGTTTTGTAGAACCACAGGGGGTGGTTGTTGTACATATTTTTGTAGGGCCTGCTGAGGGGCAGGCAGTGTTAGGGGGCGGGGTCCATTCACAAATTTTTTCATCCGTTTTAAGTCGACGATTTGGGGGCAATGGTGAGTATAGTGACCAAACTCACCACAAAGGGCACAAAGGAATTTGGTCTGAAGGTTGTTTTTATTTTTCCCTTGGCGTTTGTTGTTATTGCATCCTTGAGGATTCTGGTTGCCCCCGATAGGTTGGTTTTGTTGGGGGTGGTTTCCTCCTAGTCTTGGATTATTATTGTTTTGGTTTTTTACTTTCTTTTTGGCATTGTTTGACTGATGGGATGGATTAGCCGTATTCATTTGTTCAAAATTTTGATACTGTTGAACGAGAGAGGGTTGAACAAAATTAACCCCAGCATGTGGTTTCCCTTGTGGAGAAATAATGGGTTGGGGAGGACCTGGAAATGGAAAGTACGGATTATTCTGTGGTAATGATCCGTAGGGTGTATAGGAAGGCGTGGTGCTTTCACTAGTGATTAGGGTATAATTGGGAGCAGAGGGGTTCCCAGAATTAGGTTGAACATCCGGGCGCACAATGGGCATTGGTGGGGGTCCACTTATGGGTGGAGGAAGGGCAACAGGGTATGGTTGTTGATAAGGGGGAGGGGGATAGTAAGGATTTCATCCATATACTGGTGAATATGAAGGTGTACCATACGTAGTTTATTGTGGGGGGTATGGATTGTGGAGTGTCATGGTACCAATCAATCCATCTGCGGATTAAGACTTCCTAGGTTTGTCCTGGCCGAATGGCATGGGTCTTGGGGCATCAGGTAGTACCGTATGCAAGCACCCTGACTGTGAGTAAATGAGTTCAAATTGTTGGGCCTTTCTAATGGATTCTTCTTTAGACTGGGGGAAGGTCGTGGCCACATCTTTGGCAAGGACGGAAACAAGTGATTTGAGAAACCAATTGAGACATTGTTTTGGGGTAGCTTTAGCTTTGCAGAGACTACATCGCTGACGCCATTCGTGAATGTGGTCAGTGATGTGCATGGCGGAGGTTTTTTTAAATTACGAGAGTAGTTCGAGGCCATTGTCATGACGAATTGGTAGTTGAAATAAGGTAAAAATACTTTGGCCAAGGATTCAAAGGTCACACGGGACCCAAATTTTTTTTCTACATACCACTTGGACGATGGGCCAGTGAGTGTGCATTGAAATAACCTCAATCGGTTGGAATCGTCCATGATGTTGTTTGAAGAGCACCATAATTGAAAGGTCATGATGTGGTTGGCAGGATCGTCTCCCGCTTTTCCTTCAAACTTGGGGATGTCTGAGGCATTTTGATAGGCATTGCAGGCCATGTGGGGTCATGCAATATAGGATCATTGGTGAGTTTAGTCAGATCCGATATGTTGATGGAATCCAAGTATGTCATCTGAGGTGGTGGTAGAGGATTAGTTCCAGCCATGGTGTGAGTGTTTTGCATACCTGACCCTTGAGGGGGACTAGGTGGGTTTGTACTTCCCCCTTGAGAATAAGTTGGCCCTCCATTTCCGTGTAAAGGAGAGCAAGTGGATGGTTGACCTTAGGAAGTGGACCCAAGTAAAGTGGAACTGAGCAATTTTGATCCTAAGAAAGTAGCACTCACAAGGGTGTGATAAGGTGAAGCCAATGAGTGGGCACAACTATGAACTCCCCCTAGGAGAGGAGGGAGATTTATCAAGCATCTGGAATGATAGAGATTCTGTGGGTCCCCTATGATGTTCGACTAGCTAAGTAGATGTGTGCAAATGGTGGTGAGATCAACAAATGAACAAGAGTCTTTGCTATAATATTTTGACCTTCACAATATTTTCACAATTGCATGTAATCACAAGGGCATCGTACATAAGTCAATTGATAAAAAACATACATGTGGATAGGTGGATTTTGTCCGCGTGGGGGAACAAAGAAAACAAATGCTTGTGTCCTAANTGATTTGCAGGAAGGTGTGACACTTTCACTAGTGTTTAGGGTGTAAGCAGAGGTAGAAGGGGTACCAAAACTAGGTTGGGCTACGGGGTGTATTATGGGTGCTGGCAGTGGTCCATTGGTGGGTGCAGAAAAGGTTAAGGGGTATGGTTGTGGATAAGGGGGAGGATTGTAATAAAGGGGTCCGCCATATGCTGGTGGATATTGAGGTGTGCCATACATTAGTGGTTGTTGGGGATGTGAATTGTGGTGTGTAGTGGTATCAATCAATCCATCTATTGAGTGAGACATCACAAGTTTGCCTCGGGGTGTTAGGTAGGACCATATACAAGTACCCTGACTGTGAGTAAATGAGTTCAAACTGTTGGGCCTTGCTAATGGATTCTTCTTTAGACTGGGGGAAGGTGGCGGCTATGTCTTTCGCAAGGAGGAAAATAAGTGATTTGAGGAACCAATTGAGACATTGTTGTGGAGTAGCTTCAAATTTACAGAGACTACGTCGCCGATGCCACTCATGAATGTGGTCAAAAATGTTCATGGTGAAGGTTTGTTTAAATTTTGAGAGTAGTTTGAGGACATTGTCATGATGAATTGGTAGTTGAAAGAAGGTCAAGAAAGCTTTGGCCAAGGACTGAAAGGTCACATGGGATCCAGATTTTTCTTCTACATACCACTTAGCTAATGGGCCAGTGATTGTATGTTGAAATAACCTTAATTGGATGGAATTGTCTGTGATATTGTTTGAAGAGCACCATAAGTGAAAGGTCATGATATGGTTGGACGGATCGTCTCCCGGATTTCCTTCAAACTTGGGGATGTCTGAAGGTAGTTTGGTAGGCATTGCAGGCCATGTGGGGTTGTGCAATATAGGATCATTGGTGAGTTTAGTCAGATCTGATATGTTGAGGGAAGCCAAGTATGGCATCTGAGGTGGTAGCAAAGGATTAGTTCCGGCCATGGTGTGAGTGTTTTGCGTACCTGACCCTTGAGTGGGACGAGGTGGATTTGTACTCCCCCTTGAGAAGAAGTTGGCCCCCTTCTTTCATGTAAAGGAGAGTGTGGGGATGTTGGACCTTGGGAAGTGGACCCAAGAAAAGTGGAACCAAGCAAATCTGATCCCATGATAGTGGCACTCACAGGGGTATGGGAAAGTACAACCGATGATTTGGCAAGACTAGTAAATCCCCTGAGAATGGGAGGGAGATTTGGAAAGCGTCTGGAATGACAGGGATTCTGTGGTTCCCCTATGATGTCCGAATAGAAAAATGGATGTGTGCAAATGGTGATGAGAGAAATTAATGAACAAGAGACTTTGTATAGCTTGGACCTCCACAATATGTCTCACAATCATATGTAATTACAAGAGCAACATACATAAATAAATAAATAAAGAAGCATACATGTGGTTAGGTGGATTTTTTCCACATGGGAGAACAAAGAAAAAAAATGCTCGTGTCCTAAAAGACGTAACGTCCTTCCTCTCAAACAACATTGGACCTTCCAATAGCACTCGACAGTGGGGTCTAAAGCCACTGGAAGAGGAACTAGTGATGGATGAAGTAATCATTTATAATGAGGGGTAGAGGGTTCATATCCGGAAAGAGCTGGCGATATTTCCCAATAGCCACACAAAATCCGATCAAGGTGCAATTGCAGCCCACAATTGCAATCTGGGTAGATGTCCTAAAATTTGGTCACTAGGTACCTCGATCAAAGTGCGACATTTATATTTTTGGCCTAAGAAATGGGTCATGAGCTGGATCTCATCCAAGAGGTGGGTGCCTCAAGGGGGGACGCACAGAACAACCAGACCTCGGCCTTCAACCCTTCATGGGTATCTCCCTGCCTTATGGTGTAGGAACACTTGACTTGGAGGATTTAAAGTTCCCTATTTGACAACTTCTATTGTTTGAAGATGTGAGAACCAGATAACGGGGAGTTATTTGGATTCCTATCCCGGAAATTCTACCTAGACTAAAAAAATTATTTTGGCACCTCCTGTGGAGGAAAACTTAGTGAGTTTTTAGAAAAAGTTTAGATGTGGTTGTTTGAGAGATTGGGGGTGTGATCCAATATCATTGAAATTAAGGGGGAGTGGATAGTTTCGTCAAGAAAAGGGTGGGGTGTTTCAGAATCCCTTTGGAGGAAACTTACTTCAACCTTCATGTTTCGAGATAAAAAACTATGTGAGTGAGTAGTGACTTTTGTGTGTGAACAAGTGAAAGTGTGCCAATATTTTTAATAAATTAGGTGTCACCTTGATGCATGTGGACTTCATTTGGTCCTTACAAGTCTTGATTACCTAATTAACTAAATGTCATTGGTACAACCTTACAGAATTTTAAAGTCCCTAGGAAACTAGCATGTGGACATGTGGGTCCTTACTATTCCTTTAACTCCCTAATGTGATTTAATCTAAGAAATATTTGAAACTATCCTAGACTGTGCATATGTGGGCATGTATGTACATGTTACAAAACCTTTAAACTTCCCTAGTGATTTAATCTAAGAAAGTAAAATTCAATCACTATACTATATTTGTAGCATGTGGGCATGTATGGGCATGTTACAATCTTAAGATGTGCTTTGAAAAATAAACTAAGAGGAGTCCCGAGGGGGCTGTTGTCCTCTCCTAAAGATTTTGTCTTTTTTAAGGGAGATGAAATTTTTCCTCAATCTCTTTCTGATCCTCAAGATCATTTTGGGGCGCGAGAGAAGAGCATACTCAATGATTGATATCCAATTTCTGGTCCCAATGCAAGTTTTATATGTGCTCTAAAGATGATTCCAACTTATACTCATAGTTAAAGAAAGCCATCTATGTGGCAACATGAAAGAAAAAGAGGAAAAATTATGATTTTAACCCCCTAAGTGCCTATGTTTTGACTAATCCCTTTATATGAAGAGGGAATATAAGTGTGGTGCAGATTACAATGTGCATGGAATCAATTTTAAGAAGGCTATGGGCCTTCCACAGATCACAAAAAGCTTACAATGTGTGTTTTTTCTGCACAGGTTCCCAGGTCTCAGAATAGACAGAGGCATTGTGGGTGCCAATGCACGAGTTGAAAGTGACTTATGGGCATTGGTGTGCAGAAGGCACTGAGCAATACAGTGGTTTTGGCACATGTGCGTTAAAAACACCTCTGTTGGTTAAAACATACGTGCATTGTCTGTTACACGGTCGTGAAGAAAATTTCGGATGAAATTCTCCTTACTCAGCTTTGAACTTGGCTTATTGCAGGTCAGCTTGGGCTGGTTATGGTCCCTACAAGTTAATTAAACAAAAAGAAGAGATAAAATAACCCAAATGGGGTAGGAAATTGATACCTTTCCCCAGTGGATTCGCCAATCTGTTGCACCTCTTTTGTCATCCAAATGAGAAAAATAAGGGTTCTTACAAGCCTAGTTGGGTCAGCTAGGAAAGACAGCAGTATAGGAAAGAGTTAGAAGTGTAAAGCATAAAAGATAAGCAAAGAATTAAACTAAGAAGGATAAAATCAATTAAACTAGAGTGCATAAGGAAATTAGAACAAGAAATAAACAAGGTTGATGCCACTAATGGAAAGGATTGTATTAGTGGAAAGAAAAACACCAAAGAGAAAGGGAGACTTTGGGTCCCCTCTTCCTCCAAGGGAGGGCTCTTGGACCCCCAAATATTGATCTCTTCTCACAAATAAGGAAATAAAATGAAATGGTGAAGAGAATCCAAAGCACATTTAATCCAGAGGTGATATGAATGGCTAAATAAAATGATGCTAGCATGCTCTTGATGAGGAAAGAGGATCCTCCAAGAGAATATCAGCAGCATAACAATGCAAATGAATTCTTTGAAAATATAGTGCACCCATGGCTTCCTTTTATAGCATAGCTTTGAGGTATTATGCAACCAGTTCTTAGTGTGAATAAGGGGCCCTTTAGGGAACCTTTAGGTCTTTGACCAACCCCCTAGTCCGATTCAGTCGATATTTGGATGTCAAATCGACTTGTAAGTTGAACCAGAAGTGGGTGGAAGGCCGACCAATATCATAAATTTGTCGTTTTGAGGTGTGTGCAGATTTTTGCATCCACATTCGTGCATCAGGTGCATGTGCACTTTTCCGACGTTAAATGACTGTCGCACGTGCATGCGCACCTTGTGTATTTATAGTGCATGCTAATTTTATTGCTGGTTGTATAGTTTTGGACCTTTTGGAGATGCATTTTTGGCCCATGAGTGAACTAATGAGTGTTTTGAAGATGTTGGATTTCTGTCACCATTTGTGGACAAAATTTTGGTGATAACAACCCCCCCTCTTAGTAATCCAATAACTTACAATCCTTGTCGGCCACCATTCCGCGAACTTGGTCTGGGCTCCTATTTACAATGATCTAAGTGCACCTTCAATAAACCTATTCTCACAATCTACTTATCTCTTCAAGGGAAGGGAATGGATTGAATGGAAGAAAAGGGGTTGAAGAGGGACTGTTGAGGCAATAACTCACAAAAGGTAGCAAATGCTTGGGTAAGGAAGCGAAGTGAAATTGGGCAAAGTTTCACTTTTCTTATGCTTATTTGTGAAATGAGACCCCAAGACCTCCTTTTATATGACAAAAGGATGGTTATTCGGTTGGGGGATGGGCTATAGCAGGTGAATTGGCTAGGAAACCTACAATAGCCTGTGAATTACACTAAATTCCTTACAACTTTTTAATTTTTGAAAATTTTGGAAGTATACATGGGTTGTGTATTATGCAACAAGCATATCTACGCGGGATGTCTAGCGTGCATCAAGCATATGTACGTAGGTTGTAGTGGTGCAGAGCACATACTTGCTCTAAAAATTCATTTTTTAAGTAGCGCTTCTCATCAGTGATTTGGAAAATTAAGCAAGTAAGAGGGCCAATGCCATGTATGCATGAGTAGGGAATTTTAGGGCTATAATAGTCCTTTATCATTAACTGTTTCTTATATATGGTGAAGTTCATAGTGATTCAAACCCTTTATACATAATTTATTGGTTCATATCCTATACCTTTTAAATTCATAACTCTATAATTGTAACTAACCAATTGAATCTTTATTTATGCTCTTCCTTACGTGATTTGAAAAAAAGATTTATTTGGCTATCATATCTACCACCATATACATGTCATGTTCCCATTATTTTTCAATTGTTCTATTAGCCATTATTGGTTGTAACATCAAATGAACATAACTTGTTCTCTTCTTCTTGGTCTATTTTATTTACTGAACATGGTTATCATGTTGCACTCAATAACCAAGAGCATGCACAAATTTTCTTTGCAATCACTTTTTTTTGTGATGATTGTAGACAAATGCATTGCATGCATTCAATGGTAAGGAAAACAACAACCTTTTTTTTAACAATAACAATTATTTTTTAATTATAAAAGGAGGGATACAACAACACTGAAACAACCAAATGTTACAAAATTCCCTCTAGAAACATAGAGAGCTTCAACAATTTTTTATTTTTTTTAATTTTCACTTCATATGACATGTACTAGTTAAGTTTTAGGACTGTGTCCACCTCTACCTAAAGTTCTCCTTGCTTGTTGGATTCTGGCTCTTGTTCCACTATTTGGTCAACTTCATGAGATTCCTACAAGCCCATGGAAGGCACTAAATATTAGCATGGAATCTTCCCGATATTCCCTCCCTGGATTTCTCGAATGAGTGAGTAAATTTTCTCCAAGTGGTGATCAACTTTCCTCAAACCTATGGCAAGCTCTTTATCCCTTTTCAATTCATTTTCCTGCAGTAATTTCTCCAATTGAGTGTTATTTTCCAATGGAGCTTCCAAATCATGTTGTTGTAGATTCAATTTTCCTTTAAGACTCTCCATTTCAAAATTGAAATAATGACACGACGATTGACTATGGTGTCACATGAGGCTCTTGGTGCTAGAGGTATTTGATAGGTAGTGATGGGGTGAGGGCCAATACCAAATTTTCCACAAGATGAGTCGACTACACTGAGATATTTTTCTATAAAAAGAATCCAATTCACCAATGGTTGCTAATTGCTAGTATGTGATTTTATATAATGATTCCACTATAGAGTTCATGTGTACCTGCACAACTATGTTATAAGAGACAATAATTGATTGCAAGATTGGCCATGGAGCCAAGCCTGAGTTCCATTTCCATAACTCCATCCAAGTGCACATGTTTTTTATATGACCTTGACAACATAGGGTGATTCCATACCCAGGTAAATTCCTGATGCAGGAGCATATTTTCCACCTTAGAAACATGCCAACATTCCCGCACATCAAAGCACATTCAAGGAGGGGAGAGTCGCCAACCCTCTCATTTTTCCCTCAAATTTAAATTTTAAATGTAATTAAAAGAAAATTAAATGTTGTAAGGATTGAGTAGAGATGAGTTGATGCCTTTGTACAATAAATACATAGAAAGGCCTTTAATATGGTCTGAGTTGTACAGATTGTGAGCATCACCTTAGATCTAAGAAATTAAATGTTCATTCAATATAATTTGCCTCAGTAGTTAGGCATTTTAATTTTGATAGGATGTCACTAGTGTAGCTTGGGGGAAAAAGCTCGAGGAGCCCCTCTTTTGTAAAAATATTGAAAACAATTATTCATTATTCATAGAGGAGAAGGAGGAGAGAAGAGCCGAGACTCTATTTCAATCCAAGCCTACACCCATTGTAAACAAACATTCATATTAATACAAAAAGATAGTTGTTTTTCCTTCCTATGAGTTTTCTGCGCGTTTATATGTTTATGGATGTTATCTATGTGTTATGAATATATGGTGTAGATGTTTGTGTAAGGTTTCCATCTACAGGGATAGACATAATTCTATGTTAGTGAGTTTATTGGATTATTTCTAGGTTCTTTAGGCTAAATGCAAGGAGTGCATGACAGAGTATTGGAAACTTTGTGAGAAAACGCGAGTGTGTATATGAACTCTTTTGAGTTAGAGAAGAACGTGCTAGGATGGAACAACAAAACATCTACAGAATTAGGGAGGAACATCAAGGTTATTGAACACCTTGGAGGGGAAATTCTGTGCAGGAGAAAGCACAGTCAGAGTTGTTGAATACTCTGAGAACTCTGCCAGGCGAGCATTGAGTAGGTGTAAGAGTGCACAAGAGAACTATATTTCGAGTTCAGAGAAGAGATAAGTGTCAAGGAAAAGACACCCCAAAGTTACTAAACACTTTGGAAATATGTGGAAGGGGAGATACTTCATAGTATCTTAATACTCTAGAGGAAGGTCTCAATAAGGAGTGCTTTGAGCGAGTGCAATGAGAGCACAAAACCAACACATTCTGAAGTGTTGGGAAAGTTTAAGGAAACAAAGTTGTTGAAAACTATATAGGAGAGCTCTGCAAGTGTGCATTGAGCAGATGCAGGATATGCATCAGTGAACCTGAAGGATTTTAGGGAGCAGGAGGAAGACCTGTGCAAGGAGTGCACTAGGATAACACTTAGAAAAAGTGTTGAAATTTTGAAGACATCTGAAGGCTCAGTCAAGCACAAGGAGTGTGTTAAAGGTAAAGTATTTCAAATCTACAAAGATCGGGAGGGATAGTGCCTTTGCGCACAAATTCTCATTAGAGAGGAGAAGAAGGCTGAGACACTTCAAGGTTTGAGCCACATACAAGCTCAAGAGAGTCAGCATAGGGTGTGTGCTATATACGAACTTGGTTCAAGTTTGAAAATATCAGGAGGGTGAGCGTTAAGTGCCAGGAGGGCACCATAATTCCTTTGGAGGAAGCATAGGGTTGAGTCCCTTAGAAATCTGAGAAACTACAAGGCTCGAGAGAAGTAGTGGAATTTTGCACAGTGAGAGCACAGGTGTGCACCATAGCCGAGGTCAAATTCTATTGGAAGAAGATCAGAAGGGATAGAATAAGGTGTGCGTCGATGGACCTGTTCCAAGTCCCAAAGCTTGAGGAAAAACAAGTCGATACTCAAAGTAGTTGAGCTCGCAGGAGGATCCAAGGCCTCAACCTTGGACTATTATAATTCTTCCAATTCAGGAGAAATTATAAGCTTAGTAGAGAGGAAGAACTGCAATCGTTAGATATATCGTCAGAGAATATTTGGATCGTTGGATCGAAGTTCAGACAAAAGGAGGAGAACTAAGGAGGAGACATATCCTAGCTGTCAGATATGGGCATGAAGACTAAAAATCATTGGATTCAGAGGTAAGTGCATGAGACTTAAACCCTTGTAAAAGTGCATAGGAGAGTGGGATAGTTGAAGTCTCAAAGTTTTGAAGCTAGTCAGAACCGTCCATCATCTAGAGGGATAGGTGGAGAAAGATCTGAAACTCTGAAGAAGAAGTGCTCCAGGAGTTCTTGGATAAGAAGAGTGTGAAATTGTTGAAGCTCCAAAGCCCAGAGCTGATCCTAGCCATCGATGTTGGTAAGGGACATGTGAAGTGAGATTTGAGACTCTGTAGGAACATCACTCCAGGAGATTTTAGATGAGGTGGTTTCAAAATCATCGAAGTCCTGGAGCTGTGAAGTGAATCTAAGTCATTGATATCAAGGAGGATACGTGGCAACAAATAAGATATTCTGAGAGATAAAGTTCTGAAAGATTCACGCATAGAAAAGAGAAGATTTCGCAAAGTCATGAAGGATGAAGAGATCTGGATCATTGGATCTAGGAAGGACACACACCAAATATCTGTGTACTCTCGGAGAAAATTACTCCAAAATAATTGGAGAGTGGAGGTGTGAGGACTTGTGAGGGATGGAGTCCCGAAGTCATCCCAACCATTCATTGGGGAAGGACGTGTGGAAGAAGATCTGCCACTTCGAAGAAAAGTTACTCTGGGAGAACAACAAAATGGGTGGAGCCAGAATTCCCAAAGGGAGAAGCATCATAGTCCATGAAGGTCATGCATCATAATTGGATGGGTGTCAACAGATTGTGAACTTTATAGACTTATCACTCTGGAGGTCTTGT
Source organism: Picea mariana (assembly GCA_032191745.1). NCBI lineage: Eukaryota > Viridiplantae > Streptophyta > Pinopsida > Pinales > Pinaceae > Picea > Picea mariana. The sequence goes on from JASDQU010739874.1 coordinate 77,163, forward strand.
GGAGAGGTGGTTCAGAATTTTCTGATGCACGGGAGCCCAAAGTTACTGTGGACCGTTGATCCCAGAGGAGAGCGTGGATCATTGATATGTGAGGGGATGCATGGAGGATGGAGGTTCACTCCGTTGGAAATCTTCTTCGGAGGAATTGGAAACAGGAGAAGTGAAAACACCTGGATCCCGAACATCTGAAGTACCCTTTGAATAGGTGCCTAGTCATATCTCGTGGTCACATGTAGTTTCCGCTAGAGAAAAGGGGCCAACGCCTAAGATTCAATATTGAAGGCATAGGAATCTAGAGAAAGCACCCGAGGGGTTTAGGTCAGCACAAACCTTCACCAAGAGGAGGAAAAAGGGCCCGAAATCATCGGGTATCAGTAGAGTTTTCCCATAGTTTGTCCCGAGGTCTCTTGAGAGACTCTGTAGGTGTTCAGAGGTCCTCGTTCGCTATTTTCAGCACGGGGAATAAATTTGAGGCCTATGGATAAGGTTTTTTGGTTCCAACAAAGACTCAAAGAGATGATCTAGCTCATAAATTTGAATATCCTTGACTGGGAGGTCGCACAACCCCAAGGAGAGAAGGGGGGGTTGCATCAAGTGGTATTAGAGAGGAAATTTTCTTGCATACAGTAGAAAAAGGAGAGAAGGTGAAAATAGATAGTCTGATACCATCAAGTGGTATCAGAGCCACAAAATTGATTTTTGTAGATAATAAGAGGTAGTCTGATAAGATAAAGTAGCATCAGAGGTTTGATTTCTCATGTAGACAGCAGGTGAAAGAGGAGACAAGGTATTGATGCTTTGTGTGTGATTTCTTTCAAATGTGTAGCAGTCAAGTAGACAACCATGTGGGTTGTAGAAGAAGATGGAGACACTCTCAGTTGCATAGTAGAGAATAGACAACCAGGAGGGTTGAAGTCAGAGAAAGGAAATGGCTACTCAAGGCCATATGTGTGGTCAAGGAAAGGACCACTGGAAGAAAATAAAGGCAGAGATGGACAAATATATCAAAGAGATCAGATTAGAAATGGACAGGTTGACGTTGAAGATGCAATAAGACTCACAGGTACGTTGGAGGTATGAGTGGCCTCTGAAGCAGAGGGATAAATGGTATATTCATAATTTTTTGGACAGAAGGAAGCAACAATAGTTGAGGAGGTGGCTGAGGGAAGTTGAAACCCTCAGTGACACAAAGGAGACGGTTTTCATCTGTGAACTGAAAGTTGGATAAAACCTTAGTGACGAGGAGAAGAGATAAAGCAGAGATCTCATAGACTACATGGAGGGCAACAATGAGCTATCAGATTTCCATATGAGAAATGATATGAGATCAATGGAGGATCTCATGAAATTCTAAGAGGGAAGTGATGAAAATTTAGATTATCAGGTGGGAAATGAGAAGAGATCGGTTGATCTCATAGACTTCTAGGAGGGAAGAAGTGAAATCCCATATTTCCAGGTGGGAAAGGGAGAGGAGAGGAGACTATCTAAAAGTCTCATGAACTCAACTGAGATTTCATATCGAACAGGAGTGCTAATAGAGGAGGATCATAGGTGTGTTATGAACATTGGGGGAATTCAGATATTCCTGCCAAGCAGCCTAGTTGAGGCTAGAGCATGTGTTGCATATGTAACAACAGAAGGACAACCAATGCAGACTGTCATAGAGGAGGAGAAGGAGAATATATTGAAGTCTTCCTTAGTAGTAGAAGAAGAGATAGGGTTTAAGTTGTTGGAGGATTGGTTGGACAATCCAGAACTAGAGAAGGATTGCCAAGATGTAGTCATGCAAAGAGAAGTTGAATGCCAACATGAGAAGCAATTGTAGGAAGCTGGATTTCCACCGACAGAATAACTGGAAAAATCCAATCTGTCAGAGGAGACAGTTGGGAAACAACTCAATGAGGAGGTTGCAGAACTTAAGTCTGCAGTGGAGTGGCAAGTTGATGCCACAAGAGATGAAGTCAGCTGCGAGATTAGATTGATCTTCCCATTGAGGTGTTTGATGATAAGAAGGTGCAACAGAGAAGGATGCAAAACAAGATCCAACCAACAGAAGAACTGGAGGAGGTAGTACAGGATATAAGAGAGTTGATGTTGAGGTCAACACAAGAAGTTATCAACAAGAGGAAGCTGAGCAGAAAAAAGCCTACAGTAGCAGCAGGGCAGAAAAAAAAACATAATATTAGAGGAGCAGGTGGACATCTCTAAAGGAGAGTTTGGGATCCAAGGGGATTTCAACAGCAGAGCATAGGATCTCATGAGCATGAGCTCATGATTTTCCTGGTAGTGGAGTATGATGTAGAAGCATATTTTCCACCTCAACAACGTGCCATCATTCTAGCACATCAAAGTGCATTCAAGGAGGGGAGAGGTGCTAGCCCTCTCATTTTTCCCTCAAATTTAAATTTTAAATGTAATTAAAAGAAAATTAAATGTTGTAAGGATTGAGTAGAGCCGAGTTGATTCCTTTGTACAAGAATCATATAGAAAGACCTTTAATATGGTTTGAGTTGTATAGATCATGAGCATCACCTTAGATCTGAGAAATTAAATTTTCATTCAATGTAATCTGCCTCAGTAGATAAGCATTTTAATTGTGATAAGATGTCACTAGTGTAGCTTGGAGGGAAAGGCTCGAGGAGCCCCTCTTTTGTAAAAATATTGAAAACAATTATTCATTATTCGTAGAGGAGAAGGAGGAGAGAAGAGTCAAGACTCTGTTTATGTCTGAGACTACACCCATTGTAAACAGACATTCATATTAATACAAAAAGACAACAATTTTTCTTGCATATGAGTTTTATGTGCGTTTATATGTTTATGAATGTTATATGTGTGTTATGAATATATGTTGTAGATGTGTGTGTTAGGTTTCCATCTACAGGGATAGACAAAATTATCTGTCGGTGAGTTTGTTGGATTATTTATGGGTTCTTTAGGCTAAATGAAAGGAGTTCATGACAGAGTATTGGAAACTCTATGATCCAACACAAGGAGTGCATATATGAACTCTTTCGAGTCAGAGAAGAACGTGCCAGGAGGGCACACCAAAACGTCTACAAACTCGGGGAGGATCCTCAAGGTTATTGAAAACCTTGGAGGGGAAAGCACAGCCAGAGTTGTTGAATACTATGAGAGATCTTCCGGGAGGGTATTGAGGAGGTGAAAATGTGCACAAGAGAACTCTATTTTGAGTTCATAGAAGAGAGAAGTGTCAAGGAAAAGACACCCCAGAGTTATTGAACGCTTTGGAAATCTGTGGAATGGGAGATACTTCATAGTTTCTGAATACTTTGAAAAAATGGATTAGCAAGGAGTTCTTTGGGAGAGTGCAAGGAGAGCACATAACCAACACATTCTGAAGTGTTGGGGAAGTTTAAGGAAACAAATTTGTTGAACACTCTGTAGGAGAGATCTGCAAGTGTGCATTGAGTGGATGCAGGAGATGCATCAGTGAACCTGGAGGATTTCAGGGAACATGAGGAAGACATGTGCAAGGAGTGCACCAGGCCAACACTTACACAAAGTGTTGAAAGTTGGAAGCCATCTGAAGGCTCAGTCAAGAACAAGGAGTGTTCCATAGGTAAAGTATTTCAACTTTATAAAGCTCAGGAGGGATAGTGCCTTTGTGCAAAAATTCTCAATAGAGAGGAGTAGAAGGCCAAGACACTTTGATTTCAGAGCCATAGACAAGCTCAGGAGAGTCAGCGTAAGATGTTTGTCGAAGATGAACTTGCTTCAATTCTGAAAATCTCAGGAGGGAGAGAGTTAAGTTCTTGGAGGGCGCAAGAATTCCTTTGGAGGAAGCAGAGGGCTGAGTCCCTTAGAAATACGAAAAACTTCAAGGCTTGGGATTAGTAGTGTAATTTTTCACAGTGAGAGCACAAGTGTGTGCCAGATCCAAGGTCAATTTCTATTGGCAGAAGATCGGAAGGGATATCACAAGGTGTGCACCGACGAACTTGTTCTAAGTCCTAAAGATCAAGAAGGAAAATCAAGTCGAGACTCAAAGTAGCCAAGCTCGCAGAAGGATCCAAGGCCTCAGCCTTGAACTATTATAATTCTTCCAATTTAGGAGAAATTCTAAGCTCATGAGAGAGGAGAAATCGCAGTTGTTAGATCTACTATCGGAGAAGAACTCGACCATTGGAATGAATTCTGGAAAGAAGGAGGAGCATTGAGGAGGAGATAGATCCTATTCGTCAGATCTGTGCATGAAGACCAACAGTCGTTAGATCTAGAGGTAAGTGCATGAGACTTAAACCCTTTTAAAAGTGCATAGAAGAGTGGGATAGCCAAAGTACCGAAGTTTTGAAGCCAGTTAGAACCGCCCATCCTCCAGAGGGAGAGGTGGCGACAGATTTGAGACTCCGGAGCAGAATTACTCTAGGTGTTCTTGGATAAGCAGAGTGTGAAATTGTCGAAGCTCCCAAGTCCAAAGTTGATCCTAGTCATGAGTGATGGGAAGGGACACATGGAGTGAGATCTGAGATTCCATAGGAACATGAATCTAAGAGATTTTAGATGAGGTGGTTGAAAAATCACCGAAGTCCCAGAGCTGGGAAGTGAATCTAAGCCATCAATATCGATGAGAATACGTGGCAGCAGATAGGAGAGTCCGAGAGATAAATCTGTAGAATATTCACGTAGAGAAAAGAGCATATTTCACGAAGTTGTGAAAGAGGAAGAGATATGGACCGTCTGATCTAGGAAGGACACACGTCAGAGATCGATGTACTCTAGGAGATAAGTACTTGGGAATAATTAGAGATTGGAGGTGTGAGGAATCGTGAAGGATGGAGTCTCAAAGTCATCCCAATTGTCCATTGGGGATGGATGTGTGGTAGAATATCTGCCACTTCAAAGAAAACTTACTCTAGGAGAACAACAAACTAGGTGGAGCCAAAACTCCCGAAGGGAAAAGAACCAGAGTCCATTCAGGTCATCCATCATAATTGGATGGGTGTCAGCAGATTCTGAACTTTAGAGAATTATCACTCTATAGGTCTTGTGGAGAGGTGGTTCGAAATTTCTTGATGCGCAGGATCTCGAAGTTACCGTGGACCATTGATCCCAAACGGGAGCGTGGACCATTGATCTGTGAGTGGGCACATGGAGGACAGAGGTTCACTCTGTTGGAAAGCTACTTCAGAGGAATTGGAGACTAGAGAAGTGAAAACTCTTGGAGCTCGAAGCTCCGAAGCACCCTTTGAATAGGTGCTTGGTCATATCCCACGGTCACATGTAGTTAGCAGCATAGAAAAGGGGCTAAGGCATGAGATTCAAAATCGAAAGCACCAGAAACTAGAGAAAGTGCCCGAGGTGGTCAGGTCAGCATAGACCTGCACCAAGAGGAAGAAAAAGGGCCTGAAATCATCGGGTATCAGTAGAGTTTTCCCATAGTTTTGCCTAGGGTCTCTTGAGAGAATCTGCGGGTGTTCAGAGGTCCTCGTTCGCTATTTTGAACACAGGGAAGAAATTTGAGGCCTATGGATAAGGTTTTGTGGTTCCATCAGAGACTCGAAGAGTTGATCCAACTTATAAATTTGAAGATCCTTGACCAGGAGGTTGTAGAACCCCAAGGAGAGAAGGGGGGGCTGCATCAAATGGTATCAGAGTGGAAATTTGATTGCAGATAGGAGGAAAAGGAAAGAAGGTGAAAATAGATAGTCTGATACCATCAAGTGGTATCAGAGCCACATAATTGATTTTTGTAGGTAAGAAGAGGCAGTCTGATAACATCAATTACTATAATAGGTTTGTTTGCTCCTGTAGACAATAGGTGAAGGAGGAGGCAATGTATTGATGCTCTCTATGTGATTGCTTGCAAGTGTGCAACAGTCAAATAGATAACCATGTGGGTTGTAGAAGAAGCTAGGGACACTCCATTCTCACTCATTACACATGTGACTCCTTTATTGTGTTGACCTCTATTACATTTACACCATTAAATATAAATTTAACTCGATATATGCCCCCTTGTGGTCATATCATTCCATCACCCCTAAACTAGAAAACCTTTTATATCGGGTTCTAATAGTATTCTCATGTGTGAACACTCAACAATATTCATCTCAAAAATCTATTATTCTAGTCATCTTCTACATCCTTCTCAAGATTCCAACTTACCTCCTTTTGACACATGGTCTAGTGTTAGAAAATATGGTGAAAATTGTTATCTTCAAACCATAAAGATCCATGAAGTTTTCACTAGGAAAAAGTTGTTAAGATTATTAAGAAGATGAAATGTTAACTAGAAAATATATTCTAGGTCTACCATCTCAGGGAATTTTTCCTTCAAATACATTTTCTAAAACTACCAGTGTCCTAAAACAATGGATTTAGCCTCGTTTTTACATTTTCAATGAAAAACATTTGGAATCTATTGAAATAATTTCATGGATTTTCTTGTGCCATCCCATAGTCTCTCCTATCCAAATTTCATCATGAATGGAGTTGCTGGTAGAAAGTACTATCTTTTCCTATGGAAATCGCATTTTGCCAATTTTCAAGAATTCGATGCCAAATATACAAGCCAATTCTCAAGGACACCTTTGTGGATACTGTCATTTCAGACTTCCACCTTGATTTTTAAGTCCATTTAAGTTTATATGCTCAAGTTGTGACCAAGATAAGATCTTGGCTCTCAAACATTTTTTGTAATTATAACATTCCATCATATGAAAAACGTGTTAATGTTTATGCCATTATTATAGTTCTTTGCATTTCATAAGATAAGAGCATAATAAGAACAAGATCACTGAGAAATACACATTTACAAGAGACACAACATTTATCCTGGGAAACCCTCTAGGGGAAGAAAACCCAGCAAAAACTTCCTTATCATAAATAGCTTATACAATGTTCAAGAGATATCTCAAACCAATACAGAAAGTCCTCCCCAAGAGATGCGCCACCCTTCTTCTCCTCTCTCCAACTTCTAATTGCAGCTTGCCTCATAAGATAATGAGCAAGTGAGTTGTGTGTAAGAAGTGAGGTCCTAGCCTCTTATTTATATCAACCTGGCACGTGTGAAAGGTCACCATCTGGCAGGGCCAACCTCTCACTCTGGGTGGGTAAACCCACCCTTAATTAATTCTGGATCTTCCATTATAACTACTGGGGCCGACTTCTTATTCTGCACTTTGTAATTGCCCGATGACCAATCCGCAAAAGGGGATTGGTCCTTATACATTACCAACATGATTAATCCTCAATGGGGATTAATCCAATCACAATAATAATAATGACATGATTAATCCTCAATGGGGATTTAATCCATTAATAATAATGACATGATTAATCCACAATGGGGATTTAATCCAATAACAAAATAATAATAAGAATGCTCTTCGCAGTTACATTAT
>JASDQU010739874.1:101460-113862 GCA_032191745.1 Picea mariana
GAAATCAACCAATTGTACAGAACAACTGCGCACGATGAGGATTACGTGAACCTAACTGCAGATGGGATACTCAGTTGGTGGTGCATTACCTCATGTGCAACAAACTCAGATATTGTTGTAGAGAACTGGAAACAAATGCTACACGAAGTATCCACGAGGAGGGATGTGCAAGAATAGACCGCACAGTAAGATGGGAGGCACGGAAATCAGAGAACCACCCAGTTTTCATGGAGTCAACGATTTGGAAACATTTTTGGAACAGTATGAAGATGAATTATTAGAGAACCAGAGACTGTTAGCACTCAATCTAGCACTCAAGGCCACACCTGCAAGATGGTGGGGTGCACACAAAGAGACCATCACAGACTGGTACCAATGTAAGCGGTTATTGCACATAAGGTTCGGTGCAGAAAAAAAAAACAACAGACAACAAAAGTATGATGGACAAAGGGCATCAACAGAGCACTTGGAGTGTAGAATAGTGTGGAAAATGACACCCCCAGAGGAATGGCCTCATCATTTTATACACACTCTAAAGGGCATACCATCAAACTGGTATACAGACCAGGAATTGTGCAAAGGAACTTCGACCTGGATGACATTACAATAGAATTTTATAGTCACTTTCTCATTCGAGCATGAGAACCCCAACATAGATGTCGGTTTTAAAAATATACGAGGAGTCATATTCATCCAAACACCAGAAATAGAGCTTATCATAGAAAAAGAACAGCGAAACAAACAGACAGTCAAGGAAATGTTATCATGTTACCATGTACAAGAGGATGCACTAGATGAAGATGATCCGCGTGATATTCATATTGAAGAAGCAGAAGGAGAAAGAGATGTGGAAGGTCCACCCATAGAATTAGAAGTCATTTCCACACCGATCAAAGTAACGACATTCAACATTGGGACAATCAACAATTCCAAAATGGCCAGCATTGGATATTACTCAGATGAACAAACATAACAGAATTATTGCGCGAGTACAACGAATTGTTTCCCACAACATTTATAGAGATGAAGCATATAGCCAGAGAGTTAGGAGAAATGAATATACCACTAATACCTTAAGCAAGATCGATCAAACAATGACCATATAGACTGAACCCAATATATAAGCAGAAATTTAAAGCTAAGATCGACAGGATGCTCGAAGCAGACATCATAGAACCGGTCGGATAATCAGAATGGATAAGCCCGATGGTAGTACATGACAAGAAACAAGGAGATATAAGGATATGCATCAACTTGAGGAAGTTGAACGATCCATGCCTACACGACCCATTCCCTACACCTTTCATGGACAAAGTGTTAGAAAACGTAGGCGGACACAAATCCTACTCATTAACGGATGGATTCTTAGGCTACCATCAGATTAAGATAGCACAAGAAGATAGGTACAATACCATGCTCACGACAAAATGGGGATCGTATCAATACACGGTCATTCCTTTTGGACTGAAGAATGCACCAGCAATCTTTTCCAGAGTAGTCATTGCTGCATTTAAGGAATTCATCCACCAGTTTCTCAAAGTATACCTGAATGATTGGATAGTCTACAATTTGTTGAAATACCATGTAGAATTCTTATGACTAATGTTGGAAATATGAAAACAGTGTTAGATATCACTAAACAAAAAGAAATGCATATTTTGAACACTGTTTGGGATACTATTGGGCCATATAGTATGCAAAAAAGGTTTACTTGTAGATCCCACAAAGATTGTAGTCATTGTTAACCTACCACCACAAAAAACAGACTGTCAGCTAAGAGAGACGTTGGAACACATAAGATACTACAGGAACTTCATTAAAGGTTATGCACAGATAACGACACCTATGAAAAAGATGCTCAGAAAGGATACAAAGTTTCAGTGGAACGACGCGTGTCAACACGGTCTAGATACCCTAAAGGAAAGAATGGTCACCGCACCAATATTAGCCTTTCCGCATTGGGAAAAGACATTTCACGTCCATGTATACGCATCAGCCGTAGAACTTGGATTTATCTTGGCACAGCCAAGAGCAGGGAACTTGGACCACCCGATAGCATTTGCAAGCAGGGAGCTATCAGACTTGGAACAAAACTACAACACAACAGAAAGAGAAGGCCTAGCTATGGTCTATGCACTGCAAAAGTTCAAACATTACTTATTGGGGAAACACTTTAATATGTTCACAGATCACTCAACCCTGAAATATATATTCAATAAGCTAGTGTTGGGGGGGATAATCTGTCGATGGTTACTCCTATTTCAAGAATTTGACTTTGAAGTAATCGTCAAACCAGGAAAATTGAACCCATGACCTGACCACCTCTAAAGGGTCACAAATGGAGAAGAACCTACGAATTTAGAAGAAAAATTTCCAGATGCACAACTATTCTTAGTCCAGATCGTTGACGAATACTTTGTAGATATCATTTAGTACTTGAGCACAGGTATTGCACTGCAAGAATATAGCACCGTACAGAAGAAAAAATTGGTATTTTGCGTTGCTGACTATCAATTGATCGTAGGACACCTATATAAGATGGGTGCAAACAACATCTTACAAAGATATGTATTAGAAAATGAAATACCACGAGTCTTAGCAGAAGCTCATGAAGGAATAGTAGGAGGACACTATGCAGGTAAAGCTACCACACAGAAGGTATTGCGCGCACGGCTATGGTGGCCAACAATTTACAAAGATTCGAAGGAGTATTGTCAAAGGTGCGACGTCTGTAAAGGGTAGGCAAACCCAACATAAGGGACAAGATTTCATTACGACCACAGGTAAAACTCCAGGCATTCGATAAGTGGGCCATAGAATCTGTGGGACCAATCAACCCACCAACGAAAAGAATAGGAGCAAGGTACATTATCACTGCGATGGAATACCTAACCAGATGGGAAAAATCCGCACCAGTGAAGGATTGCAGCGTAGAAACAGAAGAACACTTCTTATTCGAGCAAGTGATCACTAGGTTTGGGTGCCCAAGATTTTTGATGAGCGACCAAGGCACACACTTCATAAAAAACACCATCAACGCTATGACTGAAGAGTTTGAAGTCCATCATCAGAAGAGCACTCCATATCACCCACAAGCAATTGGCACAGTGGAAGCGTTCAACAAAATCCTGGAGAACACGCTAACAAATATTTGTAATGTCAATAGAGATAACTGGGACCTCAAAGTACCAGTAGTATTATGGGCCTATAGGACTACGAGCAAAAATTTTACTAGGCGCACACCATTTAAACTGGTTTATGGCCAAGAAGCAGTGGTTCCATTGGAATTTCTAGTACCAAGCTTGTGCGTAGCAACAATTACACAAATGATAGAAATAGGTGCAATACATGAGAGACTAAATCAGTTAATAACCATGGAGGAAGAGAGGATCCTAGCAGGATTCCACCAACAAGTTCAGAAATCAAGAGACAAAGCCTGGCATGACAGACACATAAAGAAGAAAACTTTCAAGGAAGGCGATCTCGTACTGATCTATGACGAAAAATCGTTTCAGCACCCAGAAAAGCTACGAATGCATTGGCTAGGATCGTATGAGGTAAAATCTGTCACAGATGGAGGATATGTATAGTTAAGAGATTTATCAGGCGCAAAACTCAAACGGATGATCAATGGGAGCCGACTAAAGTTGTACAAGGACAGTCGACCACCCACCACGCAGTTAAAAAAAAAAAAAAAACCTGAAAAAGAATAAAAAAGAAAGGACAGAACCAAAAGGGGCATAGTGCGCTGGAGAAAGAAAGAGCCCACACACTTAGGAACACAAGTTCGGCGAGGAGAAGGACAACGATCACATACAAAAGGAAACAAGCGGGAAAAGGAATGTTGGCAAAAGCAGGACGACATGACAACACTAGGTGGAATTAAACAACGGCAAGGACCGATGGGATGCCACATTAATCACACCAACATGAGACGGAAATGCAGAGTAATGGAAAGTACGAAACCATCGGAGATTCATTAAACCCACAGTTAAGGTGCATTAAACCCATAATGAAGGAAGCGTCATCGACAAGCTTCATGGGAAACCCATACAACACATGGACGTGGGAGAAAATAGTCTATTCGTGAAAGAATAGCAGACAGAGAGCAGTAGAGGTCGAAAAGAACAGAGTGAATTCATAGATGTCACAGAGACCATTTGAACCTAGCAAATGTTTGATATTTCATGCCACGACACCACCCAAGCAAACATAAGCAAGCCAGAGAACCATACCCACCAAAGTTAAAACCAAGTCACGAGGACATGCGGAAGAAAGTGAACAGAGGCCACCAGAGATCGTCAATATCGACGAAATCCCATCCCCAGACAGAACACCAGTGAACTCTACACCCATACTGGATGAAATCCAACAGCCAGCGCTAGAGGGAACGAGTATAGGCATATCGACAAAAGTACAGGAGCAGCTGAACTAGGACACAGAAACCCTGAAGGAGTTGCAACCAAAGAGCACTGAACCAACTCCAAAATTCAATGGTAATGAAGATGAATCTGAACACAACAATCGAGTCAGACGAGTCTCAAAAGACCATATCATACCACCCACCAGAAGGAACAGTCGAAGATATCATGGGTCAGTCAGAATGGCATACTGAGGAACAACCAGAAGCCGTTGGAACTTCGAGCCAGCCACCACCATCGAAGAAATACAAGATACAGATACACAGGTCACCTCACAAGAAATTGGTAGAAGAAATCGGTCTACCACACATACCAGGTGGGGTACAGGCAGGACTAGATCTGTTGGGTCATATGGGGCAGCTCAAATAATCAGACCATGATGTACCAGACGAAGATAAGTTCTAGGAACTTGCAAAGAGAGTATACATGGAGACCGTGGGAACAAATCCGTTTGGGGAACTAACTGATCAACCACTCCAATGGGAAACAGGATTGGAGAAGATAGGAATTTTAGGTCTGGTTGACCTACCACATTTTGGCAGGGGTCAGCATGCAACCGCATGCATCAAGAAGTTTCTAGCAGTCACACATGGCAGGGAAATCGGGTTGGACAAGCTCATGTCGATAGACGTAGATGTTATCGCAAACATAACATGATTTCCATCTCGAGGCATGGATCCCGCACAGTTTCTGGATGACAAATATAGGGAGAAGGTGCTAGCAGAAGAGATGAATAAAAAGTATGGACCTGACAGGGGAACGAGAGGGATCATTATCAAGAGGATCAACGATGCCGCAGCACAACTGGGCGCGAAAATCTTAGCCTGCAAGATGATAAGAAAATGTCGCAGGGAAGAAGTTCCAGCTGGAGTTGTTGCAGTCGCAGCTCAATGCGCAGAAGGAACCATAGTGAACTAAGTGTCGTATCTCTTGAACCTATTCCGGGATGGCTGCAAGCATGCGCAGGATCTAGGAACAAAATTTCACTATTCATTGTTGATCACACTAATAGCCTTCATGGGATGGAGAGAGCCAAGGTACGTATTTTTTGGTACCAGACCCAAACCAAATCAAGGAGCGAGATACTTGTTGCTCAAAGCCAGGCCAGAGGCTAGGAACAAAAAGGAAAATGGGGCCATCTTTGAAGGATACCTGCGCGACCTATAGGAATCCATATCCAAAAGGTGGAGAATAACACCAGAGGCCGTCGTGCGATATAAAGGCATTGCCAATTTCCAAGACACACGACATATAATGTGGATAAAGGCGAGAAAGGATCCTGAAAAATAGTGGCTATAAATGCACTATTGTATCACAGAGGGCGACATCGACATGGTCATAATCGAATGGGACAATGAGTGGAAGACTCCCATCCTTACCCAGGAATTGTCGAATAGACCAGCAGAAGAAGAGGTAGGGTAGGGAGAGACCCATCCAAAGGAAATTCAAGTGTCGAAGAAATGAAGAACGGGCCAGGGAAAAACAACACCAATAGATGAAGGGCCAACGAAGACAGGGACCCAGAATGGAAATAAGAATAAGACACATCCGGCTAAGGACCAGCAGCAACAGGTTGAGCCCACGCAGGAGACCGCAGCAAGGCCAAACCCACATGAACCAGAGAATAATAAGAGGCCAGCCATGCAAACAGGAGGCACGCATAAGAAATCAAAGGCACAAATAACACTACTAGAGTACACTATCAAGGAGGATGATGGTGAAATGATAGCCCAAATGATCCAAGATTGTCTATCCAAGGATTTTGACCATGCTGCGCACCACAGGGATAGGATTGAAGAGAAATTGGCAAACATGCGACAGCTCCTCAAGAAAATCGAGGAAGGGCAGACATCAAGCAGTAGGGGAACAAAACCATCAACACCACAAACAGGGGAAAGAGTGGAAGTAGAGGAATGAGACCCAGTCCATCCATTAACACACCCTAATGAAACATTCCACATCACACCTAGTATGTTTCGCATGGATGAGATTGTGGGGTAGACACCCCTAAAGGACTTAAGCCGAATCCAACTGGTTTTGATGCGGATGCCAACCAGGGCACTACACAAGTTGCAGGTTAGCATAAACAACGAGGTACAGTCTCGCACACACAAAGACTTGGTTGAATTGCAGTGAGAAACAGAGAAGCGGGACACGCTGGAAATAGTCTATGAGAAGGATAAAATTGAGACCCAAGAGGAAAAAGAGCGCATAAAAGGATTGTAACAGAAAGTGGCAGGAACTTACAAGAAGATTCCACAATTTGCACAGAGAGACGAAATCTTAGCAGCAGAAAATATTGATCGGATTGCACAGGCAATCGATCAATATCAGAAGGAGATCAAGAATCTCTGAGAACAACTCATACCAACAACTCCACCAGTAGTAAAGGAGCAGAGGAAGTAGGAAGCAACAACACAATTGCACGAGATAGAGTAGCAGGTCATCATAGCAATTGACTTGTTCAATAAAGCAGCACCGCTTTGGACTAAGTTAGAGGAGGATCAGCAGGTCCAAAAGTGGGACAAAGAAGAGGAAAGTATCAACACAGTGATCCAAGAACTCAAACAGAGGCATAAGACAATGCCAATTGCATAACGCGTCAAGGGAACGTAGGAAATGAAGAAATTGCAGGCAAAGCTCACCACCGCGTAGACACAAAAATAGGAGCGGCAGGCTCAAATGGAACCGTTGCAAGAATGGGTAGCAGAAGTCTTGGCACAAGCAAACAAAGCCAAGGCACATATAGCACAGACCTAGGTAGAGTGTGTGGAACTGATCTGTGATGAAATTGTAGTCCAGATAGTGGACACACTCAAGGAGAAAACTGCGCAGGTGCAGACACATGTAGTAGAGCTCAGGGAAAAGTTCCAGGCGATCACCAAGGAGATCGAAGAATCACACAAAGGATAGGTGCCTCGGGACGAGCCACATGTCATCCTTGGGGGCCTATTGGAAGCAGGCCAAAGGGGAAAATCATGGCATTTTTGGAAAAGAAAGTGTGCACAAAGGAAGCGACAGCTAGAAGGAAACACAGCACGCGTGCATGCAAGGAAGGAAACAATTGGAAGGAAGAACAACACGCACGCATGGGAGGAAGACCTAACAACAGTAGGGTTAGGGTTTTGGTAAGGTATTTTAAACGGTTGAAGAGCCCGAAATGTATAAATATAGATACTTAGGTATCATAAGGGGTCAGGTTCGGATTATTGTTATTGTTGTAGCTATGCATGAGTTAATGTGATATGTAGTGTTTTGCGGTATAAGATATTTTGTATAAGTTGTTGAGCTATGAAAATGATGGAAGGTAGATCTTGAGGGTTATTTCACAGGTTAGGGATCTTGGGGTGATATAGTCCACCTCATATAGATCTTACCCAACTGAGAAGAGTTGTAAGTGCACAGCGCTGTAGATGCGGAAATAATATAATAAAAGAGCTGAGAGCCAAATCTTTGTGGACGTAGCCCCATGAGGGGGTGAACCACAGTAACATTTGTGTTATGTGATGAATGCTTTCATATCTTTATTATCTGAAGCAATTATTATTATGTTGAATGAATGAGTTATTATAGCATCTGTTTAAGTGCTTTTGCGATAATGAGGGAATAAGCTATTGGAGTTACTGCATAGTCAGGAATAACAGTGTGTTGCAATTACAAGGTATAATAATGGTTCAATATTTAGCTCACTTATCTCACATTCAATCCTAGGATGTAAACACTTGAGTCTTACAACCACCCATTAAATCTATCTCGGGTGAGATTGCGCAGTGCATCTTGTGTGTTGCGTTGCCTTCTAGTTTACCAGGAGGGCCGATAGTTTTAGAGGCTTTGTTGGAAACTCGAACATACATGAAACCTGGGTCAATAAACTCAGACATAATAGAAGATTAGTTAACCAACACGTCCCCTCTCTCCCACTACTTTAATTTATGTTACAAACTTTAACCTACAACCATTAAGGTTGCATAACCCTAGCTACTAATTCACTCTTAACTCCTAAACTAACCCTAGACTAGCTCCTAAATTTTGCTCACTAACTCTACTAACTAGGGCACATATTTTGGGATATTTGTTGGAATATTTTGATGGTTATGATAAAAGTGAATGAATTCTATAGCCATAAGGCTGCAATTTTCTGCAGAAAATACAAGTTACAACAACTTGCTTTGTTTATCCTCAAAATGTCATTTTTCAGTCATAATTGATTGCCATACTCATTGATAATATTATTGATTGATATTATGCTTTGCATGCTAATTTGAAATATCTTACTTGCTGATATAAAATTTCATATGCTACTACAAATTAGGGACAACAAGCTTAACTTGTTGATCCATATTAACATATATCATTGCAAGTTGGATTTTCTTGTGTCTCAGGTAAGTACAATCATCTGAATAAGTACTACACCTTTGGGGCAACAATCACTTAACTTACAAGGCATCTCTTCCCACATTTCACTCCATTTAGATTTGATCTCTAGGGGCTCCACTTCCATACCCATGCATCTACATCTCATTCCCTCTATGGTCATCGGGACCACCTCCCTAGAGTGACCTAGTCACCCTTGAAGTGTTGGACCTACATCAAGGTGACATTGGGTGTATGATTCCCAAGTTGTAGCACTTGATTTTGTGGTTGGGTCAGGATTTTCCCAAACTACAACTTCTTCTATAACATTATGTATGTTGATCTATGCTCGGTTGTGTTATAATGATGTCTTTAGACACCACCTTTCTGTTGGAATAGTATCTCTCTGATCTACCTAATCCTCTGACTCTCCAACATGGTATCAAAGATAGTGGTTTGATATCTATCATGTTTCCTACAAGTGTTATCGAGTATGTCAGTTGTATGCACTCTTAATCTGTGGTATATGTCTAGTATATTGGTTCAAGGTTTAAAATTGCATAGTAAATATGTGATTATATCTATAGATCAACATTATGAGTTCCAAGCAATATCTCATGGTTATAAATGGCCACAATTGTAGAATTTGGATACAAGATATGGAAACATTGTTGAAGAGTAAAGCACTATGGAAGTTTGCAAAAGATGTGGTTTTGGATCCAAAGGATGGCCAACATAGGTTTTTCATCGTCAAAAAGAAGAATGAGGCTGAAGAAGATGAAGACTGTGTTTGATAAAACCGATGAAATTCAAGTTATAAAAATTGAGAAAGAGTTGATCACTCTAGATCCTCTCTTTTGAAAGAATTGAATATTATTTGTCTTGTGTGAAGGAACTTTAGTTGAAATTGGGTGGATGTAAAAGGGATTTTCCCAAGAAAGATTCTCAACTCGTAGAAATGATGATGAATATGAAGATACCATATTATGTGTTTTGTTTGACATTTCATGCCAACTGGACCTCTAGAAAAGATGATGATAATGACTATTCCTTTGATTCTTTCTGTGGTTTACTGATTAGAGAACATGAAAAATTGCTTGATGAAGGGAAACTTGAGGTCAAGCAACAAGATTGTTTGTTGAAAGGAAAAGGTCGATCATTAGGAGAAATTTGAGGTCTAATATGGGTCTCCCAAGGAAAATAATAAAAGAATAGTTAAAATAATAAAATAAGAAATATGAATTTTCAAAGGGAAAGAAATAAAATTATTTCTTTTAAATCATATTTTCAACTTATAGACTTATAAGTTTACTTCAATTTCAAGTGTAGACACTCATTGAATGCATAATTAAATTATTCATCCAATGAGTACCCACTATGCATACTTTCGATAGATCTGTAGTGAGATAAACTAGAAATACATGAAAAAATGTGTTTTCAATATATCTCACTATGGGTCTATCAAAACTATGCATAGTGGGTAATTGTTGGATGTGAAATATAGTCATGCATCCAATGAGTGCCTACATTTGAACTTTGAATAAACCTATAAGGAGATAAGTCAAAAATATGATTAAAAAAAGTAGTTTTCTTCATTTCCCTCCAAAAATATTTACCCTTTATGGTTGACATCATCATCTTGAATTCTATTAGTTCTTTTAAAGTTGATTTTGATAGTATATTTTTTGTTTTGAGACCCATTTTTTACCTCAAAATTCCCCTAATGATTAAAGAGAAAGAGGTCCACAATGTATCTAGGAGAAAGAGCATCATTGCATCAACCAGACTACTAAGAAGAAGCATGGTGATCAAACTTCAACTGAGAAAGATAAAAAAAAGACCTACAACTATTATGGAAAATTGAGACATATGGAGAAGGATTGTTCATCGAAGACCAAGGACCTAGAGAAAAAAGTAAAGAAGCTTGAAGGAGACGTGTTGAATGGAACGCTGAACAACCTACATAACCAAAATTTAAAAGGGAAGGTAGATAACTATATTTTTTCTATTAGTGCTTCTTAGGACTTTCATGCTCATATTCTCAAAGCGAATGGATAGTCAACTTTGGTTGCACCCATAATATGGTTATATATGCTTCTCTCTTTTCTTCATTAAAAGAAGATTTAGAAAAATAAATATTTGTAGCATATGATTATTTACTTATTGTCGTTATTTGTGGGAATTTTTAATGTCAAAATGCATAATCAGTTATGTGTATCATGTACCTAGCTCGAAACATTAAGGGATACTTCTAGCTAGATAAATTTGTTGAAGGATATCCACAACAAATTTTTTTTGTCACTGAATGTTTCCTTGATCCAAAGGACAAACTATATAAGTTTTTTGAATTTCCCAAGAAAGATGTAGGATCGATTGCACTCATAGTCGACACAAACAATTAAAGCAGACTTTGGCTTGAACGACTCAAATATATGAATATTTGAAGCATTAAAATGATGGTGAAACACAACATGGCTACTAGATTACCTAAGGTGGTTCCCTTTCATGGTGTATGTGAAGGATGTTTTCTTGGAAAGCATCATCAAGCTACTTTGAAATAGGGAAACCTTGGAGAGTGAAGACCTAGTTGGTGTAAATGTGTTGAACCTGCACAGAATAGATCTAGCTAGCAAATGACATACATAGTTTGCAGAGAAAATATGAGAAAAGAGAAGCATGAGAAAAAGAATGGAAGAATACTCATTAAACCAAATGAATGAATGATAATTTACACATGATATACTATGTATAACTCAACTAATGCACACTAGAGGAAAATCCAATGCGCCATAGTGGTGGTCTAGAGTGATCTAGACACACACCAACAGTTACGGGAGTAAACTGCCACCTAGTCTAGTCTCTCAGGTAGTTACAGGAGTGAATTGTCACCTAGTCTGAGTTAACTAGTCTCTCATTCTTCAGTTAACTAACTGAAACAGAGTGAAGTGAGGAGGAGATTAGGGAATCATGAGTAATGCGCTAGTCTAGTGATAATCCCAAGGAGAATGTGCATTAGTTGGTGATGATCCCAATGATGCATGGTGATGATCCCAATGTGGCATCTAGACTCCACTTAACTGATCAAACTAAAGTGTGAACTGAAGAGAATATTATCCTAGAGGAATATTCTCCCTAAACTATAGGAGACTGAATAATGACTAATAAACATAGGGAAAACCTTAGGAAAAATAAATCCTAGGTGTGTGTGAAGTATCTCCAACACCCCCCCTGAACATCACTATGGTGAAAATAAAGAATGGGTCCCAAAAACGAGGCCATGTTAGGTACCCAAATACAAAAGATACACTGAAATAAATGAGCAAAAAGGGAAAAACTCATGGGAAACCCCCCCTCAATGTACAATGTATGTAAAAATAAGAACTAACAGTTGCTAGGAAACTATGTCCTTCACTCCAAGATGACTGCATAGAGAATGAAAATTTTGCTCAATGAAGGTCTTGGTGAAGATGTCTGCAGTTTGTTTTGTTGAAGGAAATAACTGCAGGTCGATGATCCCCTTGTGTACTAAGTCTCAGATGTAGTGCATGTGGATATCGATGGGCTTCATCTGTTGCCTCTGAACTAGATCTCTGTAGAACTTCAGAGTGCTCTGGTTGTCACACCAGAT
>JASDQU010739874.1:118471-128518 GCA_032191745.1 Picea mariana
CTTCTTGCTCGACCAACAGATTGAGCTGGAACCAAGACTGAGTGAGTAACCAGATGTGGAATTGTGATTAATACTGTCGCCAACCCAATCAGAATGAGTGAACCCGATGAGGTCCAATGTAGAGTATGTTGCATAGTGAATCCCAAAGCTGATGGTGCCTTGTACGTATCGAAGGATACACTTTGCAACCTTCCAATGTAGCTCATGCGACTCTTGCATGAACCTGGAGACTGCTCCAACTACATAGGAGAGGTCTAGTCTAGAGTGTGTGAGATACAACAAACTCCCCACTAGTTGTGTGTATAGTGTGATGTCCACCAGTGGAGTGTCTGTTCCATCCTCAAGTCTAACTCCTGATAGGAAAGCAGTCAGGGCAGACTTGCAGTCTGTCATGTGAAATATCTCAAGGAGATCTCGTGCATACTTGGTCTGAGACAGTTCGATGCATGATGCACCCTGACTGATCTCGAGTCCAAGGAAGAAATGTAACGGACCCATTTCCATCATCAATAAATTGTCATGAAAAATCCTCTTGACTGCAACAATCGTTGAAGTCGAGCAACTAGTGATCAAGAAATCATTAACATACAAAACTAGGAGTAGAAGTGAATCAGTTGTCTTGAGCATGTAAACATTCAGGTTTGAATTACAACATACAAAGTTTTGTGACAGCATGTAAAATTCCATCTTGGCATACCATTCCCTCAAAGCCTGCTTGAGGCCATAAAGAGACTTCTTCAGTCGACAAACTAAAGGTAAATCCTACATAAATCCCTGGGGCTGCTCCATATAGATCTCCTCAGAGAGATCTTCATGAAGAAATCCCTTCTTCACATCCATCTGATGGAATTCCCATCCTTTGGCTACTGCAATGGAAAGTGCCAAATGTATGGAATCCATATTCACTACTGGAGTGAAGGTCTCATCATAGTCAATACCGTGCACAAGTTGAAATACTTTGGAAACTAGCCTGGATTTGTATCTGTTAACCTATCCATTTGTTGCACTCCTGGTCCTATAGACCCATATGCACCTGACAAGTTTCCTTCTTGTAGGAAGGGGAACCAAATCCCAAATCTGGTTCTCGAGGAGGGAGTTGTACTCCTCCTGCATGGTGGATTCCCAAAAGGGATTTTCAGTAGCCTTGCCATAGGATTGTGGATCTAAAGACTGAACCAAGAAAAGATTCATGGGTGGCATTGATTCAATGGTAGTGAGTGAAAGAGGAGGCTCCTTGAAATCAAATCGAGTCCTCCTAGTATCAGCTGGATCCCCAACAAGATCCCCTGCATCCTGAAGAGTAGTCTTGGCCCACTTGGGCCTCTGCTTTGGCTCTGCATCTGCATTTGCATGCACTCAATCTAAATCTAACTGTACTAACTTGGTATCTGAATCATCTAAATCCTATGAATCAGAACTCTCATCTAAAGAAGATTCGGCATGTGCGTGCTCATCATCTCTGACAGGTGGAAGAAAAAAAGTGTCTGCATGAGGCTATTGAGGTACATGCAAGACACTTTCCTCGAATTGGACACTACGCTCAATGATGATCCGGTCTGAGGAAAGATCAATGAGTTTGTATGCCTTCACATCGTCAGGGTATCCAACAAAGATACACTCTGTGCTCTGTGGATTAAGTGCCTTCCTCCTCTCAGAGGGAACCCTAGCCCATGCACGAGAACCAAATATGCTGAAGTGGGTCACTTCTAGTTTGAGGCCACTCAAAGCCTCGTAGGGGGTCTTATCCTTGACAGATCTATGGGAAGATATGTTTTGGATGTAGGTTGCACAATTAAGTGCTTCAACCCATAATCTCTGTGGTAGTGACTTTGCATGTAGCATGCAAGATGCCATCTCTTTTAGAAATCTATTTTTCTTCTCAGAAACTCCATTTTGTTGTAGAGTATAAGGAACCGTGTGTTGCAACTAATTCCCGACATCATGACAAATATTTTGTATCTCGGGGTTGACATACTCTCCCCTACTATCTATTCGGAGGAATTTTATCTTCTTTTCTGACTGTGTTTCAACAAGGGCTTTGAAATCTTTGAGGTGTTGAAAGACCTTTGATTTTTTCCTGATAAAGAAAATCCATGTGAAGCATGAGAAATCATCAACAAAAATGAGAACGTACCTTGATTTACTGATTGATGGATGTGGAAAAGAGCCCATGAGGTCACTATGGATCAGATCTAAGAGAAAGGAAGCCTTATGAGTCTTTCCTTTGTTGAATTTCTCTTGAGGGTGTTGTTATCACCCCAAGAAACTCCTTAGCGTTGTAGGCTAAGAATGCTTGGTAACTTAAGAATATAATGTGTAGGTATGCTTGCAACAATGGGATCACTCAATGATTAAGGTAATAGACAACTCATCATACATTCAAATGAAACAGTGCTTTTAGAAAACAATAATCAGACCAGATATTTTTCAAAGGAGAGGATGAAGAATACTAATCTTGATTGCCAAATACAACTTGGTGTAGGGCTTAATGCAAGGTAGTAAGAAATCCTTCACTTCAAGTCTATGAGCTTAATAAAGAGATGACAGTCTTTAAAAGCTAAGATAAACTGAAATAAAGTACAAAAAAAAGATGCATGAACATTTCTGATATTGAAAGCAAAAGGAGACTGTAATTCTATTATCTAATACGAGTCTATACTGTAGCCAAAAATGTATTCCCAGTTTGAACCCTTATCTCTTAGAAAATATAGGCATTTNCATAGTCAATTCCATGCACCTGCTGAAAGCCTTTGGAAATAAGCCTGGCTTTTTATCTGCTAATCTGTCCATCCGATGTGCTCTTGGTCCTGTAGACCCATCTACACCTTACAAGTTTCCTTCCAGAAGGAAGGGGAACCAGATCCCAATTTTGGTTCTCGAGGAGAGAGTTGTACTCCTCCTGCATGGCGGATTCCCAAAAGGGATTTCCAACAGTGTTTCCATAATACTGTGGATCTGAAGACTGAACCAAGAAAATATTCCTGGGTGGCAATGGTTCAGTGGCAGTGAGTACAAGAGTAGGCTCCTCGAAATCATATTGATTCCTCCTAGTATCAGCTGGATCACCAACAAGATCCCCTGCATCTTGAAGAGTAGGCTAGGTTCGCTTGGGCCTCTGCTCTGGCTCTGCAAATGCATTCACTGACTCTGCATCTGCATCTGCATGCACTGAATCTGCATCTGACTGTACTGGCTATGTATCTGGATCATCTAAATTCTCTGAATCAGAACTCTATTTGAAGAAGAGAATGCATGTGCATGCTCATCATCTTGGACATGTGGAAGAATAAAGGTGTCTGCATGCAACTGCTGAGGTACATGTGAGATACTTTCCTCGAATTGTACACTTCGCTCAATGATGAGCCGGTCTAAGGAAATATCAATAAGTTTGTATCCCTTCACACCGTCGGGTTATCCAACAAAGATACACTCTGTTCTCTATGGATAAAGTGCCTTCCTCTTTTCAGAGGGAATCCAGGTCCATGCACGTGAACCAAAAATACAAAAGTGGGTCACTTTCGGTTTGAGGCCACTCCAAGCCTCGTAAGGGGTTCTATCCTTGACAGATCTATGAGGAGATTTGTTTTGGATGAAGGTTTCACAATTAAGTGCTTTGACCCATAATCTCCATGTAAGTTACTTTTCATGTAGCATGCAAGATGCCATCTCTTTTAGAGATCTATTTTTCCACTCAACAACTACGTTTTGTTGTGGAGTATAGGGAACTGTGTGCTGCAATTGAATCCCTACATCATGACAAAGATTTTGGATCTCATAGTTGACATACTCTCCCCCGTTATCAGTTCAGAGGAATTTGAATTTCTTTCCTGACCGTGTCTCAACCAGGGCTTTGAAATCTTTGAGGTGTTGAAATACCTCTGATTTTTTCTTGAGAAAGAAAATTCATGTGAAGCATGAGAAATCATCAACAAAATTGGGAGCCTACCTTGCTTTTCTGATTGATGGATGCAGAAAAGGTCCCATGAGGTCACTATGGATCACATCTAAAGGAGAGGAAGATCTCCGAGTCTTTCCTTTCTCTAATTCATCTTGAGAGTGTTTTCCAAGAACACATCCCTCACATCTTCCTTTGGATCAATGGATGTATGGTAGACCATCAACCAATCATTTCTTGCTAAGTTGTTGCATATATATGAAATTTAAATGCCCAAACCTTTCATGCCATATCTTACTTCTTTCATCAGCATGGGTAAGTAGTAAAGCATAATCTGGTTCAATAAATTTAGAAAAAGTGTAAAGTCTAGATTGATGATTTACCTCAACGGTAGCAACCCTGGAATTAGTTTGCATGTCATAGATGTCCATTGCATCAGGTGTGAATATGAATTTCTTTCCGGTGCCAGAATTTTTCATTTGATACATGGAGAGAAGATTGAGGGAAATTTTGTGAACATGCAACACATTCTCGAAGCTTCTGTTTATGAGTTCAATCCTTCCTTTTCTAGTGACCTCGACTGGAGAGTTGTCCCCTATCAGAATAGGAGGACCTTTGCATGCATCCAATGAATAATAGATTGCTTTTGTGGCATCCATGTGATGTTATGCTCCTAAATCTACGATCCAAGCATCAAGAGAGGAGTTGATGGCAATCAAGGCATGGCTAGAATTTCCTTTCTTCATATTCTGATCTTCTGGCTTCTTATTCTTGGCACCCTCAGGGATGCGATCTCCAAGGTTATTTTCTGAATTATTTGATTCATTAGATCTAATTTGTTTCTACATGCATGCGGATTCTGGATGGAATCCTTTATGGAAGTATGTGCATTTCTCCCCTTTCCACCTTTGGATCCCGAGGCATCGGTGAAGGGTTTTGAGTACCCTTACTTCTTTGCATTTTCATGTGCTTTCCTTTTAACTTTATCTTTATATTTCTGATATTGATGACCTCTTCCATCTTTCAAAGTAAGTGCATGCACCTTTGGGCCTTTTATTTTTCCCATGTTGATGAGCTTGGTCTGCTCTTGTGTCATGGATTCGATAAATTCCTCAAGAGAAGGCATCTTCCAGGTAGCTCCAGAGGTGAATTTGACTGAATGGAATGTGGCTACGAACACTGAGAATTCATGACCAATTTTGGAGAGAATGTTGAGAACCATTTTTTTTCTGCTCCTTAAATTTATCAAACCCACAAGCCTTGAGTTGCAACAATACATCCTTAAATTTTGTAAAGAAATATTGGAGACTGTCGAAGATTTATGGATCCAATGTGAGAAATTCCACCTCGAGCATGTGTCCCCTCATCTCATCCTCTTTTCCAAAGATCCCTTCCATGGTGGCCCAAGCTTTATTGTGGGTTTTATAGGAATATATGTGAAAAAGGAGATCGAGAGAAATGAGACTGCTAATTGTTCTGAATGCTTCATCCATTCGATTTAGATACTTGGATTTTTCTATGGATGATGTTGGTTCTGTTTCTGTGTTCATGGTTAACCTATACAATCCTCTACTTTGAAGATGCATGATTGTCCTCTCCTTCCATGCAGAGTAATTGTAAGGTGTAAGAATGAACTCTTTTGAGAATTCCATTTTTCCACTGTCTTCAATCTTTGGTACCTGCAAAAATAATTCAGTGTGTCTTTTTCTTAGAATTCCATTGGATCTGATACCATGTAAATGTGTTGAACCTACAAAAAATAGATCTAGCTAGAAAATAACAAACACATTTGCAGAGAGAAATTGAGAAAGAATGGAAGAATTCTCATTAATCGAATGAATAATGAATAATTTACACATGATATACTCTGTATAACTCAACCAATTCACACTAGAGGAGAATCCAATGTGCCACAGTGGTGTTCTAGAGTGATCTGGACACACACCATCATTTATGGGAGTAAACTGCCACCTAGTTTAGTCTCTTAGGCAGTTACGGGAGTGAACTTCCACCTAGCTGAGTTAACTAGTCTACCAGTCTTCAATTAACTTACTGAAAGAGAGTGATGTGAGGAGGAGATCAGGGAATCATGGGTAATGCACTAGTCTCGTGATGATACCAAGGACAATGCGCATTAGCTGGTGATTGTTAAGCTTTGAGCTATTATTAGGTTTCTTTTCAATTTACTAGATAACAATAGCATAGGTAGGATCATTGAGAGAAACAAAATCACAAGATACACATCATTTTTCCCGAGAAACCCTCATGGGGGAGAAAACCCAACAAAAAATTCCTTAATATAGATATCCAATACAATGCCAAGAAAATAAACTAAAACACTAGAGAATATCCAACACTGAACAATGTGCCTCTCTCTTCCTTCCTCTCCCAACTGCAGCTACCAAAATTGCGCACTTGATGAGTGAATGAGTGAGTGTACAAATAAGGCTTTGGATTCCTTTATTTATACAAATTGGCAGGTGCTGGAAATGTGTCTCTTCACTGGACAGGGCCGACTTGTCTTCATAGTGGTTAAAACCACTTTAATTAGCCCGTGGAACGAATTATTAATTTGCATAATATATTTAGGGTTTCACCAATCCACAAAAGGGGATTTGGTCAATTACAATGCCTGACATGATCAATCACAAAAGGGGATTGATCTAATGAATAATAACTTAATAATAAATAAAATACTCTTTGCAGTTACAATATTTCAACACCCCACCTTAACAAAGAAGGGTATTCTACAACATCATCAGGAGAGAGAGAGGGAAACAATATCAACAACATCTGAAACACTAACTGACATATCTATAAATAATCATAAGTTTTTCTCATCATTATTGTTCATAGCAGGGAGTTGGAGTAGCATCATCATCCTCATAAGCATGAGGCTAAAGTAACATCATCATCTTCTTTAACATGAGGCTAAAGTAATATCATCAACATCTTTAGCATGAGGCTGAAGTAACACCATCATCTTCATCATTAAAGTTGAAATAACATCATCATCATCATCATCTTCAAAAAGAAGCTGAAGTGGCATCATCGTCATCATCTTCAGCAAGAACCTGAAGTGGCATCATCATCATCTGCATCAACATGGATTAATATAATACTAATACATCATCATCATCATCAATAAAAACATAAGGCTGATACAACATCAACAAAACCAGTATCACAACATGAAGGATGGAGCATCATCAACATCAACACTAGGCTGGAAATCTTCAACACAAAGCTGGCATCTCAACAATATCAACAATAAGCTGGAAATTGTCAGCAATAAGCTGACATCTCAACAACATCAGCATGAGGATGGAAATATTCAGAACTAGGCTAGCATCAACAACATCAGCATGAAGCTGGAAATATTCAGCATGAGGCTGGCATTAACAACATCAACACGAAGCTGGAAATATTCAACACGAGGATGACATCAACAACATCAACACAAAGCTGGAAATCTTTAGCACGAGGCTGGCATCAACAACATCAATAACATCAAAAACATCAACACAAAGATGAAAATCTTCAGCACTAGGTTGACATCAACAACATCTTGTGGTACTCTTACAGATCCAAAGGATCTTCGCAGGAATCAAAATATTCCCTAGGATATAAAATCCTAATGAAGCTACCACTACTCACCAAAGATAGCATATACATGCAAAAGTACTCTAACATCCCGTCCTTACAGACCTTTGGTATCTGTCCAGGGATGATCAGTCCCCTAGGATATAAAATCCTAACTGAGCTACCTTCTATTGGTCAAGATACCATAGTATCATCAACACTACTCCCCCTTTCGAGGGAGGTCCTTTCAGACTATACCAAACTTGTCTCGAAAGTATTTTAACTTTACATGAGACAGAGGCTTGGTCTACAACCTGCTCATTTGTGCCAACATATTGGAGCTTTAAATATCCCGTCTGCATCATATCATGAATCAAGTGATACCAGATCTATATGTGATTCAACTCATCATGGAACACATCATGTTTATACAACTTTGGTTATCACATAGGATCACGGTGGCTTCCATCTCGAGATCAAATAGATCTTTCAACAACATTCGAAGCCATATGGATTCACAATTGGTGGAACATGTAACAATGTATTCCGCTTCTAACATGATGGGAGCAATGCTGGATTGCTTCCTACTCTGCCATGAGATCATGGTTGACCCCAAACTAAAACAACATCCTGAAATTCTCTTTCTGTCAGAGACACTTCCAGCTCAATCTGATTTAGTATATCTATACAATCTGAAGTCATGATCTCTAGTATAAAATCCAACGTACCCTTAAGGTATCTCATCATATGTTTTGCAGCAACAATGTGAACACGCCTGGGTTCTACCAGATATTGACTCAAAGAAAAACATATATCTGGCCTAGTATTCGTCAGATACATGACCGAACCAATAATTTATCTGTACAGAGTAGCATCAACCAATTGTGACAAGGTATCTGCCAGGAGCTTCAACTTTGTTTCCACGGGTGTGTACATAGATTTAAATTTCAACATGTCAAATCTCTTCATTTTAACTGCATACTTCCCTTGGTTAAGGAAGATCTTCTCTATGCTCTACAAAACTTCAAGACCTAAGAGATAACGTATTAGGTCTTCCATCAAACTCTGTAGTGAGCTTATTCTGCAATATGTGATCACATTTTCTTCATCTTCTCAAGAATACATCATCTAAATATAGTAGCAACAATATAATTGGCTCATCATTCATAACCTTTAAGTAAAGGTTAGAATCAACTTTACTCTTGGTAAGGCCCAAGCTCTTCAGGAAACTGTCAATTCTGCCACATCAAGCTCTAGGAGCTTGCTTCAACCTGTACAGATCCTTCTTCAACTTGCAGACCTGAGTATTTCTATCTTCAACTTCAAACTAAATTTTCACATGACATTGTACCAATCTGGTACACTTTCTCAACTGCAACTCAATCTGCACAATCATGTGCTAGCTCTATGTGATCTCTGCAAAGCATTATTTGTCTCACTGCCTGAGAGTATGTACTCTCCTCTTTCTGCTACTGTTCTTTCTATAATTGAGACTCTACACCTGCAACTGCTCTGAGGCTAAGAATGACTGATTCATCCTCACTGTGGCTGCTGAAATCTGAGAGTAACTCCTCTACTCCATCATGGAAACAACTTCATCTGAAACTGAGAGTAGATCAATAACTGATACGGAAGGTAGCTCTTCTTATTTCATGGAGGTAACTCTAACTTTTATCGTAGTCATGTCTCCATGACCCAACTAATGTAATGCACCAACTGCCACTCAATTTTAAATATGGGGATTGCTCCCCCTGCATCTCATACTATATATGAATCATGGTTGTTCTGGTTGTCTTCATAAATACTAGAACTATTTCTTCAATTATTGGAGTAAGTGTCTCGTCATAGTCTTCTCTCTCTTGCTAGGAGAATCCTCTGGACACACATCAGGCTTTGTACATATGCAACGTGCTTGATCTGTTTAAATCAATCTTGGAAGTCAATACTGACTTCTCTTCTAATCTCACGGAAGAATCCATATCCTTGTATTTATGACTGGCTTCCTTCTCTATTACTGAAACAAGGGAATCTTCTAGGAGATTTCATATATCCTAGGAGTCTCTAAAGCTACGATCTAGTCTTCTCATGGCATCCTTCTCCCAGTCCTGGAAGTTGTTTCTTCATCTGATCCTTTCTGAGATCATTCTTACTCTCGATTTCTTCTGAGTCTACAAGGACTTCATCATCTCTTATGGGGAATACTTGGTGTTGAATACCAAGTCTAAATATGAAAATTAGAGTTAGACTTCAAGGGAATTATTCTTCCTGTCAAGGTGGATTCATTATCGTTTGAACAACTCTACTGTGAGTTCTTGTTCTAATGTTCAGTCATCTTTGGAGCCTTCTTCTCCTTACAATCAATCTCCATATGCGATACTTTGGATCTCAAAGGATAGCTTCTTATTCATCTTCTTTGGTACATGAAAGTATATGGTCATATACATATTCTGCTTCATGTCTCATCTAATTTGTTTCCTTTTGCAACCTTCATTATAGCTTCCTCAGGGTTATTACCTGTGACCTGAAACAAGGTCAACAAAACAACAAGCAAGAATAATACTCTTTTGATA
>JASDQU010739874.1:156587-166871 GCA_032191745.1 Picea mariana
GCCATAAATCCCTTCAATACCGTCTTCGGTCAGTAATCGCTACCCACGCCCATACGATTTTATTTTCAACATTCTTCCTCGTTCTGACTAATTTGAATATTTTTTAAGGGTTTGATGTTCTACTCTGATTTTCTAACTAAGTCGGTTTGTTAACTTTCTGGCAGATGCAAAGCGGTTGATTGGAAGAAAGTTCTCTGATTCTTACGTTCAGAGAAATATGAAGCTATGGCCTTTCAAGGTCATTCCGGGTTCATTTGATAAGCCCATCATCGTTGTAGCATACAAAGGGGAGGAGAAGCATTTTGCAGCGGAGGAGATCTCTTCCATGGTTTTAACAAAGATGAAGGAGATTGCCGAAGCTTATCTTAGGACGACGGTGACGAATGCTGTCATCACTGTTCCAGCTTATTTCAATGATTCTCAGAGGCAGGCAACCAAGGATGCTGGTCTCATCGCTGGCTTGAATGTTATGAGAATCATCAACGAGCCTACCGCTGCTGCCCTTGCCTATGGATTGGACAACAACGCTAATATTGAAGGTGAGATCTACGTTCTCATGTTTGATTTGGGTGGGGGTACTTCTAATGTTTCAATTTTGAGAACGGAAAACGGTATTTTTGAGGTGAAGGCCACTGCTGGTGATAACAATTTGGGAGGGGAAGATTATAATAACAGATTGGTGAATAACTTTGTGCAAGTCTTGTTGGGCAAATTCAATCTCTCTGGCATTCCCCCTGCTCCAACAGAATTTCCCCAAATCAAAGTGTGCTTTGATATTGATGCCGATGGTAGTCTCAATGTGTCTGCTGAGGAGACAACCACTGGTCAGAAGAACAAGATCACCATCACAAATGACAAGGGTAGATGAAGGAAAGAGGAGATTGAGAAAATGGTTCTGAATGCTGAGGAATACAGATGCGAGGATAAAGAGCACAGGAAGAAAGTGGAGGCCAAGAACTCCTCGGAGAATTACTGTTACAACATGAAGAACACTGTCCGAAAGATCGAGGATACCATTGAACAGGCTATTCGGTGGCTTTATCAAAACCCGCTTGCCAAGGCCGACGAGTTTGATTACAAGATGAAGGAGCTGGAGATCATTTGCAATCCTATCATTGCCAAGAATTCGTTGGAGAACTATGCTTACGACATGAGGCACAATGTCCGATACATTGAGGATGCTATCGAACAGACTATTCAGTGGCTGGATCAAAACCAGATGATTTTGACATCAAGATTAAGGAGCTGGGCAGCGTTTGCAATCCTATCATTACGAAGATGTACCAAGGCGCTGGTGCTGATATACCCAATTGATATGGAGCTGCTGGCTCTCCACATAGAGCCACATCATGAACATTCTGTTGTTACAGATACTCGGCCTGGAGGATGATTAAATCACTTTCTTCCAATAGCTGTTTTTTGTGTTATAAACGGATAGAGCACCATTTAAAATTATGAAACAGAAGGAAGGACCATTTAGACTGTTTCCACGTTAGTCTGTTTAGAATAAAGCCTTATGCTAACGTCTGTTTAGAATAAAGCCTTATGTTAAACGTTCTATGAAATTATGATTTTTTTCATGGAAATTTGTTCAAATTCAGTGAGAAATTGTTAGGTTCATAAATTTATGTATACTCAGAGTGTTAGAGGGATTTTTCATGTTGAATTCATTTCTGTATTTAAAAACAGATTTTGAATAACAAAAAATAGTAATTCTTGTAAATTTATATTGTCAAATTCCTATAAAAAAAACCATTTCTTAAAACAACTTAAAAAATGCTTTTGATAAATAGAAAGATCAAACTTTACAATATGTTTCCCAACATTAAATATGTTTCCCAACAGCCCACATGTTAATCTGTTTGATAAATGAAGAGAGAGATCAACTCTACAATGTTAAATATATTTCCCAACATGTACAAAGATCATCTGTCTGGGTGTTTATCCCAGCCACTAAAACACAATTAACAAGATGCGGTGCTAAGCATCAAGTCCCTGTCTTATAATTGGCAAGTGTTTTTTTTATAATTCAATGCGTTCTCATAATGTCTGACTTCGCTGGGCAGCATAAAAATACAAAAGCATTCTTGTCTGAACAATGAGAAATTGGGATAAGTTTTGGCAAGTATTTTTTTTATAATTCAAAGTGTTCTCATAATGTCTGACTTCGCTGGGCAGCATAAAAATACAAAAAACATTCTTCTCTGAACAATGAGAAATACATTCTTCTCTGAACAATGAGAAATTTTGATTGTGATTCACAGTTAACATAAGCTTTGATTGAAAAAAATGTCGTTGATTAAAACTTTAGTGAAAATGTTATTATTATTTTTCTTGCCAGGACTTAAGTGAAATCTTTATAAACCCAACCAAAATGTCTGTAGTCCAAGCATACATAGATAGGACATTGCAAAATTAATGAAAGTAAAAAATTGAAAAATGAAAAGTAAAAATATTATAAATGAAAAATTAAAGTTAAAAACATTGCAAAATTAATTACAGTGAAAATTTTTGAAAAAAAAAAACAACTTAAAGTCATATTTTGGAGATAATTCTAACTTCGGAGGAACAGCATAATTGTACCTCAAGAAACCCAGTGAAACTTTGAACTGTTAACAAGTATCAAAGCCATCCTCCAAGTGCTATTCTTTACTTAGACATTCAAAATCTGTGTAAATTCTCTACGAGAATAGAATAAACAGATTTACTGGTAAATTTTCTTCTATATTTTGCCGAGGTGCTGGGCCTTTATAATTACAATTCTGGTAAAAACCATTGCGTATTCAGATAAATTAACAGTTGACAACGATGTTTCCGGATACACAAGAGCTGATGTTTCGGGATAAATAAAGACTTTAAACACTATTTTTCATATGGGTTGGATGTATTGTTCATGTAGAAAAATACTCATTTACTTTTTTAAAATCTCAATGTGTTTTAAATAAAAATAAAAACAAAATGCCTTTTAATTTAATACTGGTGAGTTTTTGAAATTATACATTATTTTTAAGAACAATGGAGAAGAATCGAAGTCCTCACATGTTTGGAAACATAAATATTCATTTATTTTTTAAGAAAGCAATTAAAATTATTTATATAATATAAAGATGATAATTTGATTATGTAATAAACATTTAATACATATTTAAATTATTTAAAAAATATTTAATATGAAAATTTTTAATTGAGTGATAAAATACGATAAAATATTAATTTAATATAACTTACTTAGATTTAATAAAATTTAAATTTGATGTTTATAATAAATATATGTGAAAGTTGGATTAAATAATATTAGAAGAAGTGTTTTTATTTATCACTTAAAAGAATTCTCTTTTAAGTAGAATATTTGTCAAGTGGATGATGTAAAATGGATGTTTTATAGGCCGCCCAAATTACTTCTTCGAAAGCTAGACGCTTGCCCAACTTTCCTTTTCACAAGAAAAGAAGCGATTCCTAAGCATCGCAACAAAAGGTAGAGAACTCATTCCACGTAGATTGCTCTCATGCTGGAAAGGTGTAACCAAGCCCATGCATTCACACTTGCACATAGTGATGTAGATTGCTCTCATGCTGGAAAGGTGTAACCAAGTCCATGCATTCACACTTGCACAAACTGATGACACTAGTACAAAGTGGTGGAAGAGTTTGACAATTGGATGTGCATTGGGAAAAGGCATCGATTGAGTGATAGATTGCAATCGTATGAAAATTCTCCAATGTCATCACGAGAGGGAGAAACTCACCAATGTTGCTATTGTTGGTTGTCAGTTTTTTGATGACAAGGATAAAGATGGAAGATTTTTGGTATTTAAGTGGGTTACATAAAATATCTATTTAGTCACTCTTTCTATGAAAGTTGTGATCCATTAATGGTCGGACGAATTCCAGGTTTGGTTTGGATTCTAATTGCATATACAATAGTTTCAAAGTACTGTCCCATTATTTAAGGCTTTTTGAATCAATTGAGACTCTATTGGGGATTTTGTTAGTGTTGCTTATTGCAAAAATGAAATTTGTTAGTTTAAAGATCTAAAGATCGAATTTTAAGTCCTAAATTCATCTTTTAAGGTAAAGTTTAGCTCGTCTCAACTTTCATTTTATTTTACATTGTTCTCTGCAAGGTTTCAAGCTTGAGTTTTGTGTATGAGCTTTTATTTTTTCCACGTAAATTGATGTTTTAGATGGATTTAGGCTTTTCTTTGAGCCAGAAGTTGAGGTTAGGTTATAGGTTGTGGCTTTTATGGCTGTATTGTTCTTCTTTTGCACTGTTTATCTTATCCAAGACTTGATGATCCAAGAGGATCCAGAACACTCAAAGAGGTCCAGGAGGATCTAAAATGCTCAAAACTTGATATTCTCAAATGCTCTTGAAAACAACTTCACGCTCGGCGATATCTTTCGAATGACGCAAAAATCGCCTCAAACATAGTTCATATGAAGAAGTTATGGCCGGTCAAATTTTTGGTCAAATAGGTCAAAAGTCAAAGAGGACTACCACATGGCACGTTTGTACAGGTCGTACAACTAACAAATGATGTCATGTTGATGTTAGCAAGCTGACGTGGTAGCATGAGATGCTACCATGTGTCACTCATTTTTGGCATTTTCAGGCCTCCATGTGGACCAATAAATAAGTGCCACATGTCATCCGTACGGATAACGTAGCATCTGTATAGTGACATGGCATATGAATGGAAGGTACAGTCAACAAGTACAAGTGGAAGGTGACTGGACAATGACATGGTAGGGTGTTGACGTAGACATACACGTGGACAAATAAGAGTGCCACATGGCAGTCTCTGATTGGCCAAATTTGACTAAAGGAGAATAACATTTGTTGGGGGGTCGAAGGGAATAGAACCCTCGACCTCCCATGGAATTTGAGAATATTCCATAGTCTTAACTTTATGCCTCCTACCATTGTGACATATGGTTGGTTTGCTAAAACAAACAAACAAATATTATTTAATATTAATTCAATGCAGCTCGAGAATAAAGGGGCTCGGTTAGGCCAATTTTAGCGTATTTAAACCTAGCTCCTTATCAAAGCAAGACATGGGTTTTCGTTCCATATTGGAACATGCTGCATGGGAGTTTGTGCCAAGTTCATATTTGTCTCAATTTGCGTGCAAGAGGGGTTCATAAGCTAGATTTTCCTCCTTTTGCATGCCATTGAGTTCTTGGAGAAAGGTATAGGGTGTTTATACTTATTTTTCTCAGAATTTGGAGAGGAATCTAATGGTGATGCTATTTTTGTGTAAAAGTGTTTTTTTATGAAACTCTCGTCTCAATTTGACATGTATGAGAACCATAGTCTCGTTATACATGCAAAAATGGATTTCTGGGCACCTATTAAGAATATAATCGAGTTTATACTCATTCTTCTAAGAATTTCACGAGGATTTTAATTGTGACCTATGTTTTTGGGTTGGAGTAGCCGAATTGAAGGGTGTCTTCATAATTTGACACTTGTAAAGACCATTTTATTGTAATTTGGTAATTGGACATTAATAGAGTGATATATTTCTCTCTATTTTGGCATGTTTATTTCCACAAATTATATTAATCAGTTAATGAATTTTTATGGATAAGAAAGACATTCACATGATATTTTGCAAATAGTCAAGTCGATATTCAATTTCTCGAATCTGGTTGGATGTTTATTTGTATTTATGAACTAATTGACATCTAAGGATTTTTGGGCTGAATTGGTATCAAAGTTTGTTGATATTTCAAATCAAGTTGGTATTAGAAATCGTTTGGTATTTTTAGATCATGTGGTATCAGAGCTGGTTTTGACGTTTATTTGCAAGTGTATACTTACGAGGTCCAAGTCTAAGTGAGGTGAAGGTAAGCTTGCAAGTTATAATTCTGAAATTGGTTCAAAGAGCTTCAGTTGAAGGAAATAAATGGAGCATGAAGATGCTATTTCTGAGGATGATAAGGAATTTCAAAGGATGTTCCTTGCGATGACAAATGTGGTGAAGGAATTGTGGGAAGACCTAGAAAGATAAAGAGAAACTCCTCATCAAAATGAAGGTGGTCCAGTTGAAACAATGGTAAAAGCTAAAGGAGAAGGAGAAGGTGAAGAACCTCCAGAGCCTCCTTTAACCTAATCATCATCATACTCATCTTCTTTCGATGAAAGTGAACATTCTTCTCATAAGAGGAAAACTTTTTCTAAGAAATATTCTCGTTCTCATGATCTGCCTTTGTTAAAGCTAGATGCAAAGTTTGATTTTCCTACTTATGATTGAGAGTTGAATGCAAAGAAGTTGGATAATTGGGTCAAACAGATTGAAGTGTATTGCATGATACAAAAATCATAGAGGATAGTTCAATGATACAATTGGATACTCTTCGCCTGAGCAACACAACTTTGATATGGTGGGAGAGTAGGACACAAGTTGATCTTATTCAACATGGTAAAATCATTTCTTCTTGGATTGAATTTACTGTTGAATTAAGAAAGGAATTTTATCCATTAGCTTGCATGAAAACATCATTGATTACTTGGCAACATTTAAGACAAGGAAAATGGCAAAATGTTCAAGCTTATACAAATGAATTTAAGAGGAAGGCATTATCTTTGGGGATCCCATTACATACTCCTGATACTCTTCTAAAGTATATTGGTGGTATGCACTCATATCTTCAACATACCTTATTGATGTTTAATCCTACTAATCTTGACAAAGTATCAATACAAGATACTCATCTTGAATCCAAAAAAGAAAAATATGTTGAGGATATGTCAGGGGAGCCACATGAATTTGAGGAGCAGTTGAAGGAAAAAGAGAAGAGTAAGAAGATGAATACAATGAATAAGGATGAAGATAAGAAGCCTACACGTTATCACCGCGAAAAGAGAGGACATGATGAGAAGCACTGTTGGAAGTTGCATCCAGAATTGAAACCAAAGTGGGCTCAACCTAGAAAGGGTAAAGAGAAGACCATGACCATAGTGGGGGATCTTGGATCAGATTCTGAGGATGAAACCAAGGTTACAACTATGGGCATCAAAGGTAAATATTTTGTTGCAAGTTTTAGTTCACGTAATTCTTCTTCAAAGGATAATGTAATTCCTGATGGAAGGAAAATAAAATACCTGTTTCATTTATGAGATATCTCAAAGAACACTAATATTGATACATTTGTTGATAGTGGATCACAAGCAAATCTTATTTCAGAGCAAGTTGTTCAAAAGTTGGGATTGGAAGCTAGGCCTCATCTGAGACTGTATCATTTGGGTTGGATTTGTGATAATGCTCAGTTATAGGTAACTAAGCAATACAAGTTACGGTTTGAGATCACATCTAGTTTCATTGATGAGGTAGAGTTAGACGTGGTTCCACTCGACATTTGCAGGATGGTTTTGGGAAGTCCATACTTATATGACAATAATACCATTTTCTATAGGGAACAAAACATGTAGCATATTTTCAAGGATGGGATTGAGTTAATAGTGAGAGCTCATCATATGAAGACTAATTTGACAATTGTCACTACAGGGTACATGCTAGTTAATACTAGTATCCAATATCCAGATTTACAACCTACGGTTGAAAGAAGAACAAGTCCTTTGGTTGATATTGTTCATGTTAAGAAGGGAAAATGTGTTGATGGTTCATTCTCTTTCGCATCTATATATTCAATTTTGTTGTTCAATTTATTACTAATTACTGGAGTATGCTTGACTACTGCAACAATGAATGGCGAAGTTTGTGAATTTAAGGGAATGGTTAACTTGGTCAACAATGGTGTTTCAGTCTTCATTATTGTTGTGATGAGTTAGGTGCTTTTATCCAAGAAGGATGGATGGATGATATTGGACAAGTGAGGCGAAATAATTCTCACTTCATTTCTGAATGATCCATACTTTTGGAGGTCCAAAAGTTATTCAGTGGGGAGGTGTGATCCAGGAGGGCCCGAAACACTCAAAGAGGTCCAGGAGGATCTAAAATGCTCAAAAAATTATATTCTCAAATTCTATTGAAAACTAATTCACTGCGTAGATCTCGACGATAGCTTTCCAACAATGCAAAAATCATCTCAAATGATCTTCATATGAAGAAGTTATGGCTGATCAATATTTTGGTCAAACATGTCAAAAGTCAAAGAGAACTGCCATGTGGCACGTTCATACAAGTTGTACAACTGACATATGACGTCATGCTATCGTCAAAAAGCTGACGTGGAAACATGAGAGGCGACCATGTGTCACTAATTTTTTGCATTTTCAGGTCCCCGTGTGGACCAATAAAATGTGCCACGTGTCATCCGTACGAATGACATTTGGCATCCGTACAGTGACATGGAATCTAGGTGGAAGCTACAATCATAAAGTACAAGTGGAAAGAGACTGGGCAGTTACATGGAAGGGTGTTGACATAGGCAGACAAGTGGACCAATTAGAGAGTGCCACGTGGCACTCTCCGATTGACCAAATTTGACTAAGGGAGAATAAAATTCGTTGGGGGTCAAAGGGAATAGAACCCTCGACCTCCCATGGAATATGGGAATATTCCATAGTCTTAACTTTACGCCTCCTACCATTGCGTCATATGGTTGGTTTGTTAAAACAAACAAAAAAATATTATTTAATATTAATTCAATGCAGTGCGAGAATAAAGGGGCCTGATTAAGCCGATTTTAGCCTATGTAAACCTATCTCTAGACCAAAGCAAGACATGGGGTTTCATGCCATATTGGAGCAAGTTGCATGGGAGTTCACTCCAAGTTCATATTTGTCTCAATTTGCATGCAAGAGGTGTTCCTATGCTAGATTTGCCTCATTTTGCATGCCATTGAGTTCTTGGAGAATTGTATAGGGTGATTATACTAATTTTTCTCAGAATTTCGATAGGAATATGACGGTGATATTATTTTTTTGTAAAAGTATTGTTTATTGAAGTTTTATCTCATTTTGACATGTATGAGATCCATAGTCTCGTTATACATACAAAAAGGGCTTTGTGGGCACCTGTTCAGAATATAGTCGAGTTTATACTCATTCTTCTTAGAA
Organism: Picea mariana; assembly: GCA_032191745.1. NCBI lineage: Eukaryota > Viridiplantae > Streptophyta > Pinopsida > Pinales > Pinaceae > Picea > Picea mariana. The sequence continues at coordinate 165,616 of JASDQU010739874.1, forward strand.
TTTCGCGGGGATTTTAATAGTGACCTCCGTTTCTAGGTTAGAGTAGCTGAATTGAAGGGTGGATTCATAATTTGACATTTGTAAAGACCATTTTATTATAATTTGGAAATTGAGCATTAATAGAATGGTATATTTCTCTCTATTTTGGCATGTTTATTTCTTCAAATTATATTCATTAGTTAATGAAGTTTTATGGATAAGTAAGACACTCACAAGATATTTTGCAAATAGTTAAGTCGATCTTCAAATTTACGAATTCGGTTAGATGTTTATGTGTATTTATGAAGTAATTGACATCTAAGGATTTTTGGGTTGAATTAGTATAAGAGTTTGTTGGTATTTCGAATCAAGTTGGTATCAGAACTCGTTTGGTATTTTTAGATCACTTGGATCTTGTTATTTTTCCCTTTCATTTGCTTCTCATTTGGAATTTCTGGTAGGTATTTTGAGTTTTTTTGTTGAGTCATGTTAAATTTGCGTTGATATGGCTTATTTTCAGTGAGCAAGGATTAATTTGAATACTTGAGTGATATCTAATGAAGTAGAGCTTGTTGAAAATTGGCATCAAATGTTGTTGCACTAGGAGATTTTGAAACTGCATTGGGTGTTATTGTTTCTTTTGCAACATGGGTTGTTGTTGCTGTTGCAATGGGGGACATACTCGTTGGGATTGAAGGTGATTCTAAATAGTTAGTTTTTCCTAGTTCAATGAGCCATTAATGTAAATAAGATAGATTGCTCAAATTTCCCCATTGTGCATGGTTATTTCCTCTATAATATTTTTATTTTGACTTCCTAAATTCCCCTAGTTTCAATGGAATCTTACATTCCAGAGAATTCAAATAGATCTTACATTACATATACCTAAAGAAAATAATATTTAAGAAAGTATAAGGAATGCCATGCCCTTTGAATTGATTACTTTTGTTATTCTAATATCAATCCCATCCCTTTGTTTAGTGATTATTATCACAATCTAATCTATTGACATGGTACCTTTAGTATTCACTTAGCAATGCATATTCAATCCCATCCCTTTATTTAGTGAGCCAAATGCCTCAATTCTCCTTTGCCTCTATTGAGTAGTCTTATATGTGTGGTCCCCTCAAGAGTGCTTTAGGGAATTGGATTTTCATTGTATGCATTTGCATTTTCATAAACTCTATAACTTTGGTTTGGGTTTTCCTAGTAACATTTAGTTTATTTGGGACCCCCGCCTCCCCCCCCCAACTTCATTTGATCTTATTTTGGGCAAA
>JASDQU010739874.1:166891-178706 GCA_032191745.1 Picea mariana
GTCCCCGTCGTTCCCCCGTCCCGAAAACCAATGCAACATAGTTTATTTGTAATGTAATCATTAAGGGAGGGTGTTAGAATTAATGATTAATTTAGAGTTGGTTTTGGTTTGTTGGAGTTGTTGAGATATTCTCTCAACCTCTATATCTATGTTGGAAATAAGTTGGATCTGACTCCAACTATTTATATGTATTGCAATTGAGATTCAATGTGTAATACAAAATATTATTGTGTGAATTATCTGTGCTATGACTGCTCTCCATTTTCCTAATTGGGATAAGTTTTGGCAAATGTTTTTTTATAATTCAAAGTGTTCTCATAATGTCTGACTTCCCTGGAGAGCATAAAAATACAAAAAACATTCTTCTCTAAACAATGAGAAATACATTCTTCTCTGAACTCTGAACAATGAGAAATTGATTGTGATTCACAGTTAACATAAGCTTTGATTGAAAAAAATGTCGTTGATTAAAACTTTAGTGAAAATGTTATTATTTTTTTTCTTGCCCGGACTTAAGTGAAATCTTTATAAACCCAACCAAAATGTCTTTAGTCCAAGCATACATATACATAGATAGGACATTGCAAAATTAATGGATACGACATTACAAAATTAATGAAAGTAAAAAATTGAAAAATGAAAAGTATAAATATTATAAATGAAAAATTAAAGTTAAAGACATTGCAAAATTAATTACAGTGAGAATATTTGATAAAAATGAAAAAAAAAAAACTTGAAGTCATATTTTGGAAAAAAATTCAAACTTCGGAGGAACAGCATAATTGTACATCAAGAAACCCAGTGAAACTTTGAACTGTTAACAAGTATCAAAGCCATCCTCCAAGTGCTATTCTTTACTTAGACATTCAAAATCTGTGTAAATTCTCTACGAGAATAGAATAAACAGATTTACTGGTAAATTTTCTTCTATATTTTGCTGAGGTGCTGGGCCTTTATAATTACAATTCTGGTAAAAACCATTGCGCATTCAGATAAATTAACAGTTGACAGCGATGTTGACAGTTGACAGCAATTGACAGTTAACTATTTTTCATATGAGTTGGATGTATTCTTCATGTAGAAAAACTCATTTACCTTTTTAAAATCTCAACGTGTTTTAAATAAAAATAAAAACAAAATGCCTTTTAATTTAATACTGGTGAGTTTTTGAAATTATACATTATTTTTAAGAACAATGGAGAAGAATCGAAGTCTTCACATGTTTGGAAACATAAATATTCATTTATTTTTTAAGAAAGCAATTAAAATTATTTATATAATATAAAGATGATAATTTGATTATGTAATAAACAATTAATACAGATTATTTGAATTATTCAAAAAAATATTTAATATGAAATTTTTTAATTGAGAGATAAAATAAGATAAAATATTAATTTAATATAATTTAGTTAGATTTAATAAAATTTGAATTTGATGTTTATAATAAATATATGTGAAAGTTGGATTAAAGAATATGAGAAGAAGTGTTTTTATTTATCACTTAAAAGAATTTAAGTAGAATATTTGTCAAGTGGATGATGTAAAGCTTGCCCAACTTTCCTTTTCACAAGAAAAGAAGCTATTCCTAGGCATCACAACAAAAGGTAGAGAACTCATTCCACGTAGATTGCTCTCATGCTGGAAAGGTGTAACCAAGCCCATGCATTCACACTTGCACATAGTGATGTAGATTGCTCTCATGCTGGAAAGGTGTAACCAAGTCCATGCATTCACACTTACACATACTGATGATACTAGTACAAAGTGGTGGAAGAGTTTTACAATTGGATGTGCATTGGGAGAAGGCATCGATTGAGTGATAGATTGCAATCGTATGAAAACTCTCCAATGTCATCACGAGAGGGAGAAACTCACCAATGTTGCTATTGTTGGTTGTCAGTTTAGTGGTGGAAAGCTTTACTAAGTATGATTGTTGTTTCCTTCTTGGAGATTAGGTTTTTGATGACATAGATGAAGATGGAAGATTTTTGGTATTTGAGTGGGTTATATAAAATATCTAGTCAGTCACTTTTCTATGAAAGTTGTGATTCATTAATGGTCGGACGAATTCCAGGTTTGGATCGGATTCTAATTGCATATACAATAGTTTCAAAGTATTGTCCCATTATTTAAGGCTTTGTGAATCAATTGAGACTCTATTGGGGATTTTGTTAGTGCTGCTTATTGCAAAAATGAAATTTGATGGTTTAAAGATTTAAAGACCGAATTTTAAGTCCTAAATTCATCTTTTAAGGCAAAGTTTAGCTCGTCTCAACTTTCATTTTCCTTCACATTGTTCTCTGCAAGGTTTCAAGCTTGAGTTTTGTGTATGAGCTTTTATTTTTTCCACTTAAATCGATGTTTTAGATGGATTTAGGCTTTTTTTTAGCCAGATGTTGAGGTTAGGTTATAGGTTGTGGCTTTTATGGTTGTATTGTTTTTCTTTTGCAATGTTTATCTTATCCAAGACTTGGTGATCCAAGAGGATCCAGAACGCTCAAAGAGGTCCAGGAGGATCTAAAATGCTCAAAACTTGATATTCTCAAATGCTCTTGAAAACAACTTCATTGTGTAGAGCTCAGCGATATCTTTCGAATGACGCAAAAATCGCCTCAAACATAGTTCATATGAAGAAGTTATGGCCGATCAAATTTTTGGTCAAATATGTCAAAAGTCAAAGAGGACTACCACATGGCACGTCTGTACAGAGTGTACAACTAACAATTGACATCATGTTGATGTTAGCATGATGACGTGGTAGCATGAGATGCTGCCATGTGTCACTCATTTTTGACATTTTCAGGGCTCCATGTGGACCAATAAATAAGTGCCACATGTCATCCGTATGGATGACATAGCATCCGTATAGTGACATGGCATATGGATGGAAGGTATAGTCAGCAAGTACAAGTGGAAGGTGACTGGACAATGACATGGTAGGGTGCTGACGTAGACATACACGTGGACAAATAAGAGAGTGCCACATGGCACTCTCCGATTGGCCAAATTTGACTAAAGGAGAATAACATTTATTGGGGGGTCAAAGGGAATAGAGCCCTCGACCACCCATGGAATTTGAGAATATTCCATAGTCTTAACTTTATGCCTCCTACCATTGTGACATATGGTTGGTTTGCTAAAACAAACAAACAAATATTATTTAAAATTAATTCAATGCAGCTCTAGAATAAGGGGGCTCGATTAGGCCAATTTTAGCATATTTAAACCTAGCTCCATATCAAAGCAAGACATGGGTTTTCGTTCCATATTGGAACATGTTGCATGAGAGTTTGTGCCAAGTTCATATTTGTCTCAATTTGTGGGCAAGAGGGGTTCATAAGCTAGATTTTCCTCCTTTTGCATGCCATTGAGTTCTTGGAGAAATGTATAGGGTGTTTATACTTATTTTTCTCAGAATTTCGAGAGGAATTTGATGGTGATGCTATTTTTGTGTAAAAGTTTTTTTTTATGAAACTCTTGTCTCAATTTGACATGTATGAGAACCATAGTCTCGTTATACATGCAAAAATGGATTTCTGGGCAGCTATTAAGAATATAATCGAGTTTATACTTATTCTTCTCAGAATTTTGCGAGGATTTTAATTGTGACCTATGTTTTTGGGTTGGAGTAGCCGAATTGAAGGGTGTCTTCATAATTTGACACTTGTAAAGACCATTTTATTGTAATTTGGTAATTGAACATTAATAGAGCGATATGTTTCTCTCTATTTTGGCATATTTATTTCCACAAATTATATTAATCAATTAATGAATTTTTATGGATAAGAAAGACATTCACATGATATTTTGCAAATAGTCAAGTCGATATTCAATTTCCCGAATCTAGTTGGATGTTTATATGTATTTATGAACTAATTGACATCTAATGATTTTTGGGCTGAATTGGTATCAAAGTTTGCTGATATTTCAAATCAAGTTGGTATTAGAAATCGTTTGGTATTTTCAGATCATGTGGTATCAGAGCTGGTTTTGACGTTTATTTGCAAGTGAATGCTTACGAGGTCCAAGTCTAAGCGAGGTGAAGGAAATCTTGCAAGTTATAATTCTGAAATTGGTTCAAAGAGCTTCACTTGAAGGAAATAAATGGAGCATGAAGATGCTATTTCTGAAGATGATAAAGAATTTCAAAGGATGTTCCTTGCGATGAAAAATATGGTGAAGGGATTGTGGGAAGACCTAGAAAGACAAAGAGAAACTCCTCATCAAAATGAAGGTGGTCCAGTTGAAACAATGGTAAAATCTAAAGGAGAAGGAGAAGGTGAAGAACCTTCAGAGCCTCCTTTAACCCAATCATCATCATACTCATCTTCTTTCGATGAAAGTGAACATTCTTCTCATAAGAGGAAAACGTGTTCTAAGAAATATTCTCGTTCTCATGATCTGCCTTTGTTAAAGCTAGATGTAAAGTTTGATTTTCCTACTTATGGTTGAGAGTTGAATGCAGAGAAGTTGGATACTTGGGTCAAACAGATTAAAGTGTATTGCATGATACACAAAATCATAGAGGATAGTTCAATGATGCAATTGGATACTCTTCGCCTGAGCGACACAACTTTGATATGGTGGGAGAGTAGGACACAAGTTGATCTTATTCAACATGGTAAAATCATTTCTTCTTGGATTGAATTTACTGTTGCATTAAGAAATGAATTTTATCCATTAGCTTACATGCAAACATCATTGATTACTTGGAAACATTTAAGACAAGGAAAATGGCAAAATGTTCAAGCTTATACACATGAATTTAAGAGGAAGGCATTATCTTTGGGGATCCCATTACATACTCCTGATACTCTTCTAAAGTATATTGGTGGTATGCACTCATGTCTTCGACATACCTTATTGATGTTTAATCCTACTAATCTTGACGAAGTATCAATACAAGCTACTCATCTTGAATCCAACAAAGAAAAATATGTTGAGGATATGTCAGGGGAGCTACATGAATTCGAGGAGCAGTTGAAGGAAAAAGAGAAGAGTAAGAAGATGAATACAATGAAGAAGGATGAAGATAAGAAGCCTACACAATATCACCGCGAGAAGAGAGGACATGATGAGAAGCACTGTTGGAAGTTGCATACAGAATTGAAACCAAAGTGGGCTCAACCTAGAAAGGGTAAAGAGAAGACCACGACCATAGTGGGGGATCTTGGATTAGATTCTGAGGATGAAACCAAGGTTACAACTATGGGCATCAAAGGTAAATATTTTGTTGCAGGTTTTAGTTCACGTACTTCTTCTTCAAAGGATAATGTAATTCCCGATGGAAGGAAAATAAAAGACTTGTTTCATTTACGAGATATCTCAAAGAACACTAAGATTGATACATTTGTTGATAGTGGATCACAAGCAAATCTTATTTCAAAGAAAGTTGTTCAGAAGTTCGGATTGGAAGCTAGGCCTCATCCGAGACTGTATCATTTGGGTTGGATTTGTGATAATGCTCAGTTATAGGTAACTAAGCAATGCATGTTACGGTTTGAGATCACATCTAGTTTTATTGACGAGGTAGATTTAGACGTGGTTCCACTCGACATTTGCAGGATGGTTTTGGGAAGTCCATACTTGTATGACAATAATGTCATTTTCTATAGGGAACAAAACATGTATCATATTTTCAAGGATGGGATTGAGTTAATAGTTAGAGCTCATCATATGAAGACTAATTTGACAATTGTCACTACAGGGCACATGCTAGTTAATACTAGTATCCAATATCCAGATTTACAACCTACGGTTGAAAGAAGAACAAGTGCTTTGGTTGATATTGTTCATGTTAAGAAGGGAAAATATGTTGATGGTTCATTCTCTTTCGCATCTATATATTCAATTTTGTTGTTCAATTTATTACTAATTACTGGAGTATGCTTGACTACTGCAACAATGAATGGCGGAGTTTGTGAATTTAAGGGAATGGTTAACTTGGTCAACAATGGTGTTTTAGTCTTCATTATTGTTGTGATGAGTTAGGTGATTTTTATCCAAGAAGGATGGATGGATGATATTGGACAAGTGAGGCGAAATAATTCTCACTTCATTTCTGAATGATCCATACTTTTGGAGGTCCAAAAGTTATTCAGTGGGGAGGTGTGATCCAGGAGGGTCCGGAACACTCAAAGAGGTCCAGGAGGATCTAAAATGCTCAAAAAATGATATTCTCAAATTCTATTGAAAACTAATTCATTGCATAGATCTCGAAGATAGCTTTCCAACAACGCAAAAATCGTCTCAAATGGAGTTCATATGAAGAAGTTATGGCCGGCCAATGTTTTGGTCAAACATGTCAAAAGTCAAAGAGGGCTGCCATGTGGCACGCTCATACAAGTTGTACAACTGACATATGACATCATGCTATCGTCAAAAAGCTGACGTGGAAACATGAGAGGTGACCATGTGTCACTCATTTTTTGCATTTTTAGGCCCCCATGTGGACCAATAAAATGTGCCACGTGTCATCTGTACAGATGACATTTGGCATCCGTACAGTGACATGGAATCTAGGTGGAAGGTACAATCAGAAAGTATAGGTGGAAAGAGACTGGGCGATGACATGGAAGGGTGTTGACGCAGGTAGACAAGTGGACCAATTAGAGAGTGCCACGTGGCACTCTCCGATTGACCAAATTTGACTAAGGGAGAATAAAATTCGTTGGGGGTCAAAGGGAATAGAACCCTCAACCTCCCATGGAATCTAGGAATATTCCATAGTCTTAACTTTATGCCTCCTACCATTGTGCCATATGATTGGTTTGTTAAAACAAACAAAAAAATATTATTTAATATTAATTCAATGCAATGCGAGAATAAAGGGGCCCGATTAGGCCGATTTGAGCTTATGTAAACCTAGCTCCAGACCAAAGCAAGACATGGGGTTTCATGCCATATTGGAGCATGTTGCATGGGAGTTCACTCCGAGTTCATATTTGTCTCAATTTGCATGCAAGAGGTGTTCCTATGCTAGATTTGCCTCACTTTGCGTGCCATTGAGTTCTTAGAGAATTGTATAGGGTGATTATACTATTTTTTCTTAGAATTTCGATAGGAATATGATGGTGATATTATTTTTTTGTAAAAGTATTGTTTATGGAATTTTTACCTCATTTTGACATGTATGAGATCCATAGTCTCGTTATACATACAAAAAGGGCTTTCTGGGCACCTGTTTAGAATATAGTCGAGTTTAGACTCATTCTTCTCAGAATTTTGCGGGGATTTTAATAGTGACATCCGTTTCTGGGTTAGAGTAGCTAAATTGAACGGTGGATTCATAATTTGACATTTGTAAAGACCATTTTATTGTAATTTGGAAACTGAGCATTAATAGAGCGGTATATTTCTCTCTATTTTGGCATGTTTATTTCCGCAAATTATATTCATTAGTTAATGAAGTTTTATGGATAAGTAAGACACTCACAAGATATTTTGAAAATAGTCAAGTCGATCTTCAAATTCCCGAATTCGGTTAGATATTTATGTGTATTATGAAGTAATTGACATCTAAGGATTTTTGGGTTGAATTAGTATTAGAGTTTGTTGATATTTCAAATCAAGTTGGTATCAGAACTCGTTTGGTATTTTTAGATCACTTGGATCTTGTTATTTTTCCCTTTCATTTGCTTCTCATTTGGAATTTCTGGTAGGTATTTTGAGTTTTTTGTTGAGTCATGTTAAATTTGCGTTGATATGGCTTATTTTTAGTGAACAAGGATTAATTTGAAGACTTGAGTGATATATAATGAAGTAGAGCTTGTTGAAAATTGGCATCAAATGTTGTTGCACTAGGAGATTTTGAAACTGCATTGGGTGTTATTGTTGCTTTTGCAACATGGGTTGTTGTTGCTATTGCAATGGGGGACATACTCATTGTGATTGAAAGTGATTCTAAATAGTTAGTTTTTCCTAATTCAATGAGCCATTAATGTAAATAAAATAAATTGCTCAAATTTCCCCACTGTGCATGGTTATTTCCTCTATAATATTTTTATTTCGACTTCCTAAATTCCCCTAGTTGCAATGAAATCTTACATTCCAGAGAATTCAAATAGATCTTACATTACATATAACTAAAGAAAATAAAATTTAAGAAAGTATAAGGAATGCCATGCCCTTTGAATTGATTACTTTTGTTATTCTAATATCAATCCCATCCCTTTGTTTAGTGATTATTATCACAATCTAATCTATTGACATGGTACCTTTAGTATTCACTTAGCAATGCATATTCAATCCCATCCCTTTATTTAGTGAGCCAAATGCCTCGATTCTCCTTTGCCTCTATTGAACAGTCTTATATGTGTGGTCCCCTCAAGAGTGCTTTAGGGAATTGGATTTTCATTGTATGCATTTGCATTTTCATAAACTCTATAACTTTGGTTTGGGTTTTCCTAGTAACATTTAGTTTATTTGGGACCCTCCCGCTCCCCCTTCCCCTCCCCCACTTCATTTGATCTTATTTTGGGCAAATGAGCTTACCTAGTTTGAATTTTGGGATTAAAAATCTTAGTGGTTGAGATCACTTACATAGGATTAGAAATGGGTATTACAAGTGTAGAAACTAGATTAGGATTAGAGAACATGAAGATGAAGCTAAGAATGAACACAACTACTATTTTCCCCTATACAATCAATTTATTGCACAAAGATAAATTATAGCAGTTATAGAGGGATGCAATGTTAATGCACTTTGCCTTTCATATGACATATCTTCATCAGAGAATGAAAATAAGATAATAGGTTGTTGACGTGGGAAACATGCCCTTCAACAGATAAGGGTCTTCCTCATTACGAGACCCCAATTAGAGTTCACACTGTTTGGATTAGGAGACCCATCCATATTTTGACCTGACTGCCATTACTGGGTTGGGGGGTGAATGAATGGTTTAATGCAAGGGTATGAAAATGAAAACTATACTACTTGTGGAAACGAAAACATTTTTTATCCTATCCTAGATAAGAACAACTAATAATAACCAATGAAGAGATCAATATATTAGTAATCCCTGCAATGAACTTTCACTCAGATAGTTGTGAGAAATAAACAAAGATTAGTAGCACACATGTATGAGAGAACAACCAGATAAGTCACATCTATACATTAGTACACATTGAAAATGTGTTGAACCTGCACATAATAGATCTAGATAGAAAATAACACACACATTTGTAGAGAGAAATTGAAAAAGAAGAAGTAAGAGACAAAGAATGGAAGCATTCTCATTAACTGAATGCATAATGAATCATTTACACATGATATACTCTGTATAACTCAACCAATGCGCACTAGAGGAGAAGCCAATGCACCATAGTGGTGGTCTAGAGTGATATGGACACACACCAATAGTCATGGGAGTAAACTTCCACCAAGTCTAGTCTCTCGGGCTGTTACGAGAGTGAACTGCCACCTAACTGAGTTAACTAGTCTATCGGTCTTCAGTTAACTCACTGAAACATAGTGAAGTAAGGAGGAGATCAGGGAATCATGGGTAATGCACTAGTTTGGTGATGATACCAAGGACAATGCACATTAGCTGGTGATGATCCCAATGCTGCATGGTGATAATCCCAGTGTAGCATCTAGACTCCACTCAACTGATCAAGCTGAAGTGAAAACTGAAGAGAATATTCTCCATAGAGGAATATTCTTCCTAAAATATAAGAAACTGAATAATGACTAATAAACGTAGAAAAACCTCAGGAAAAAGAAATCCTAGGTGTGTGTGAATTAACTCCATCACCCCCCCTGAACATCACTATGGTGAAATTAAAGAATGGGTCCCGGTAACAAGGCCATGTTAGGTACCCAAATACAAAATATACACTAAAATAAAGCGAGAAAAGAGGGAAAACCTCATGGGAAATCCCCCCCCCCTCTCAAGGTACAATGTATGTAAAAAGAAGAACTGATAGTTGCTAGGAAAATGTGTCCTTCACTCCAAGACGACTGTGCAGAGAATGAAACTTTTGCTCAGTGAAGGTCTTGGTGAAGATGTTTGCAGTTTGTTCTACTGAAGGACATAACTACAGGTCAATGATTCCCTTGTGTACTAAGTCCCAGATTTAGTGTATGTGGATCTCGATGTGCTTCGTCTGCTGCCTCTGAACTGGATCTCTGCAGAATTTTAGAGTGCTCGATCGATCGCCATCTTTGTATACATTAATGATCGGTAATCAGGAGGTTTCTACCGTGCTCAACTTCAGCTAATTTATTCGCATGTTGTAGATTCATACCATTTGGATCAAGAACGAAGACCTTGGGATAAGATCACACTCATGTTATATGATATTCTTTCCCAAGCTGTGATAGAGAATATTCATGATCACTTCACAGATTTCTCAGTCATTGAATCATCTCACTAATTTGTATATTGTGACATAGATCCACATTTGTACTTGGTCATGGCTATGACTTCACTTGTGTCTTGCATGAATCCACAGTGTATAATTTCATGGCCATGATCCAGTCATGATTGGTTCTTGATAGATCAACGATGTATTCTATTATGGCCATCATCCCCTTACTTGTGTCATGCATGGATCTACAGTGTATTTATGGAGGCTATGCTCTTATCTTTCTTACCAAGCATGGGTATGCCTTCCTCAGGGATTTGTTTCTATAGAATTGGCGATGCTATTCTCCAAGATTCTTTTCCCAAACCTCTATGACTTGATTTATAAATTATTTTGACCATCATACACCTCTTATGAACTCACACTTTAGGGGGCATCTGTTATAAATTTATTGGCCACCTAATAATTAGGTCATTATCACCTAAATATCACCTAATCAGTACGTAATTATCCCCTAGAAACCCCTCATTTTAACCCTTAAAAACTACCAATTTTTCCCTGGGTTTTCAGCTGAGTTTCTTCTCGATCACCCCTTTCCTTCATTAAAGGAGTGACCAGAAAAGGATCGTCGCACCCTATGGCTTGACAAGGGGTGACTGATCGCTTTTTCTATGTGTCTAGGGAATGACCAGATCTATAATCTCCATTTTTTCATTTTGTTCCAAAGGATGAGATTTTTCACTGATTTTGGGGGGTTTAGTCTCGAGAAGGCTTCCATTATGAGACCAAGAATATTATCCAAATAACTATATGGCCTTATCCCTAAATCCTTATAAGAACAAGGACATTTCCCATGGAAAATGAAGGAGGAAAGAGCTAGCAAAGTTACTCTAGTGATTTGGTTGCAAGACTTGGTAAAGAAGCTTGGAAGGAGGACATATCTTCAGTATATATCTTTGTAAGTTCTTATATTGCTTCTTTGATTAATAGAAGACATATTGGATGTTTCCCTTTATCCAATTGTTCATATACGTTTATGTATTCAATGGTAGAGAATTAGTATAATTATCAGTTATGATATACTATTAGATCTGTTGTCATTCCATGCATGATTTCTTTGATATTTGGGAGGTTTTCATCTTCTTATGTGAAACGTCAAGCTACTAGGAATAAAGAGGACCTTCATGAAATGGATCAACCAGTAGTGTGCAAGGACAACCTTTGAAAATAATATATATCACCTCCTCATCCTAGTCCTTGGTTGTTTTCATGTATGAATCTGATCTAGGAACATCCTTAGTTTATGTCTCTATTCATGTGTTAGGAGTTGGTAGAACCTAAGGGAGATCAACTCCTACAGGGATCAAAATCCATACAATAATGGTGGCGTACATGATTGTTGATGTACATGGTTGGAAAATGGTATGGTACAAGTGTTGATGATACAAGTGTTGGTGCATGGTTGATGCACTTGTTGTGGTAGAAGTGATGATACAGGTTTGGT
>JASDQU010739874.1:187482-203878 GCA_032191745.1 Picea mariana
TATATATATATATATATATATATATTGAATGCAATCATAGATGATACATTGATGATAAATCGTTGAACATTGTTTATAAAGTGAAAGAATATATATTATGGTTAAAAGTGGTATAAAGTGATCATACTGACTCACCCCCCCTCTCAGTATTCCGATAGTTGATAACAAGTGATTTGATGTGTATCAGACAATTTAGCATGAAGTGCTCTGATATGGATCAAATAATTTAGTTCTAGATCCTCCAAAAGTATTGGGAAAAATTATTTCAAAAGGTATCAGTGTGTTATTGACGAAGTTAGTGCCAAATCCTCCGATGAAAATAAAAGGAATTAATGGTAATATCTTTGATAGCATACTGAAGAAGTTAACTTTAAATATTCTAAGGTGAAGCATGGATCGACAAAGTTCAAGGGAACTCTTCCGATCATATCAGAGGAGTTAATACGAAGTTTAGTTCTGCTATGCCAACGGTGAGAGTGCCAAATAAACTTGTAATATTTTTTCAAAACTTGGTTTTTTGGGGTTTTATAAGGGAAATGCTTGGATAATGTTGGCTTATTTTCATTCCTAATTTAGGGAAAGAATTTAGTGTTTTTTTTTAATGGAGTTAGTGTTAGTGATAATGCGTTCCAGTTTAAGGTGAGACACCTGTGAGGGGTTAGGTTTGGGGAGGGCTTCCACTCGAGCCGATGGCCTTGATGAGGGGATACCTAGAGCCATGAATTTAAGCTTGTTAGCTGCAATTACCTTGAGGATGGTGAGGGCTTCCAAAAATCTAAAAGGATAGAAACAAACTCCAACACTGATCTAAAAAAAATAAATCCATATTACAGAAATGGGTTCGATGCTTACATGGCTTCTGTATCCATGTGGATGGTTGGGAATGGTCAAATATTCCTTGGCATTTTATTTCTTTGAGGGGGGGATAAGTAATTTTCTTCGTAATTCTTGCGAGAATATGGGGGAAATTTGATATATATAAAAAAAAATCAACAAATTAGCATTAAATGAAGGTAGTTGGAATTTAACTTTGTCGAAATTCCCAAACTTGCTTGGAAAATGATTTCTTCAAGTATTTGTTTTTTCAACTATTGACTTAAGGTAAGTGGGTTTTTAAATATGAACTTGGAGGATAAGGAATTTGGTGGGGACTCTCTCAAAATCAAACAAGAAAGGGAGGTATATAATTCCTGAAAGGAAATTGCAATGGGATTGTCAATAAATGGGGATTTATAGTTACTGACACAACACTTTCTAAGAATTATGCAAAAATAACATAATAATGGAATATGGGGTGAGATTCATACCTTAGTGATAAGTGAGGTGAATTGGATAAAGGAAGTATCATAAAGAAAAGTGATTAATGGAAAATGGTAATCAAAAAGGTATATACGGGTGTTGAAAGTATGCCATTTTAGGCACCCGTCACTTAGTGTCATAGCTATCCCACGATTCAAATAAGTATTCACACAAACAAATGTGTAGGAATGCATGTTAATCCATGGGTAAACTCAAGTTTTCATTTTCATTCCTAAAGTGTTGAATGTATTTTTCTATTTTAGGAATCAACTACTCCAATCTATCAGCCAATTAATCTCACTAATGAGGTATTTTTTCATGTGACCATGCTTCATTGAATTCATCCCCCTGATGTTGAAATCCGACTTATCTACAATTTCCTTGAACTTTGAAATCAATTCATATGTTGGATGGAATCCATCAAGTTAGCTAAAACTAGGTAAGTTATATTCAAACATGATCTCATTCACAAAACCCCATAGTTTAAAGTAGGCCAACCATTCATCATTCAATTGAATTTGAGATTCTATAGCTATTTTTCCCAAATATTGCACTACTTTATGCATTCTAGCTATGCCTTCCTTTGTCAAAACCTTGATTCCATGGTCTTCTGCCCCACAAACTCTTTGAATTTTCTTTATATATATTCAATTTGATCATGTACTTTAGCTTGCTTCTTATTCAATCTTGTTGATGGTCAAAATTGACCATGATCAACATTAAGGATATCACCTGGTCATGGTTCTAATTAGACCCTTATCTATTTGGGATGGTGATTCCAACTAGTTATAATGGGTCTAGTTACACGTTTAAAGGGTTTTCTCCAATGAATAGAGACTTTCCTTGAAGCTTTTTTAATCTAGAATGTAGAAAAGAGAGGACTTAATCCAATTCTATTATAAATCTAAATTATCCTTACTAGGAAAAACAAGTAGTTGTTTTATCCCAGTTAGGAGAAAGAGAATAATATAAAGTTGATCATGAGAAACATAATCCATTAAGTTATAGAAATAGTTCATATAACCTAATAACAATTAAAATGTTGGACAATTGGTCTGGAAAGTTGGTTGTCATTGATGTCGATGCTTAGAGATTGATGTCAACCCTTGGAGAGGTCCATATATGTTGGAAACTTGTATGATTGAGATTGATGGTGAGTTATTTGGGTGAATTTGATGTAGTCTACATGTAGCCCCATAGGTGTGGTTAAGGAACTTGAGTTTGTATGAGGAATAACGACATGAAGATCAGTGAATTTGCAGGTAAGACTATCATAGATGGATAGTACACATCGTGTCATTTCTGGTGATATATGGTATGCCACGTGATTTCTAATGGTTAGTGATATATGGCCTTTTGAATTTGGAGGACCATCAACAATATTATAGAAGCCCCTAGAAGGTCAACAAGAAGTCAATTATTCTAGAATCTCCTAGAAAGTCATCGAGAAGTTATCTATTCAAAGTGGTTATAACAAGAAATTAATTATGGATAAAGTAGTTGTAACAAGAAGAATGATTAGTCAAAGTGGTTGAACAAGAAATTAATTAGGGGTAAAGTTGTTGCAACAAGAAATTAATTATGGGTAAAGTAGTTGTAACAAAAACATTTCTAGTCAAAGTGGTTGCAACAAGAAAATAATTATGGGTAAAGTAGTTGTAACAAAATGTTTTCTAGACAAAGTGGTTGCAGCAATAAATTAATTATAGGTAAAGTAGTTGTAACAAAGAAATTATGATTTGACTAATTAAGGAAAAGTTAGTTGCAACAAGAAAGTGGGTTATCCCTAGAATAACAAAAAATGGGTAAAACATTTACAAGGTGGCCCCTAAACAAAGACACTTGTGAAGTATAAATAAGAGATCAAGAGAATCCCAATAGCACCTATTGATCATATTAAATGTCTTTAAGTGATTGAGGTAACCAAGGAGATCTGAGGTGAATTTCAGAGGGAAGGTGAAGTAAAGAAGGCCGAAAATACAAGGGAGGATGAATATTTTAATGATGTGTTCTAAGTGAAACTTGGAGGAATTGCAGAGAAGACATCAAATAATATTGTGTACTATTTTCGGACCTTTATTCATTACAGTTATTGGTACAGATTGTGTTTTCATAATAGTGAGGGTTTGATGCTTGGTTGATGTGAGGGTTCACTACACTTGGTTTATGATTGTTTGTATATGTATGGCACATTATTAAAGAGACATAGTTGTACATGGTTTGAGATATACACTTGTGATAGTTGGTATGCCATCTATGTGATCAGATCTGATGGTTTGATGAGATTAATGTGATAGTTTGTTGACACAAGGTGTGATAGGTTATTGGTACAAGTTGTGATAGGTTGTTGATGTACATGGTTGATGTGCATGGTTATGGTATAGGATTGATACTTGGCATGGTTGATGCACTTGTTATGATACATGGTTGATGGTATAGGTTGAGGTAGAGGTCGATGCATGGTTGATGCATGGTACAAGTTGATACTTGGTTGAGACAAATATCTTGTGATGGTATGTGGTGATATTGGTACATGCTTGGTAGAGGCATGTGTTGGTGTTTTTGAGAATATGGTTTGAGATATGCTCTTGGTGATATTGGCATGAATTTCATGCGGATGAGAGTTGATATTGTTTCGTGGATGAGACAGTGATTGGTTGGACAGGTTGCTGTCATAGTGGTTGATGTGACAGTGATAGTGATAGTGACAGTGGTAGTGATAGTGATACTGATAGTGATAGTGGTAGTGATAGTGATACTGATAGTGACAGTGGTAGTGACAGTGATAGTGATTGTGGTAGTGACAGTTGGTCGACACTCTTATTCTAGGGATAACCCACTTTCTTGTTGCAACTAAATTTTCCTTAATTAGTCAAATCATAATTCTTTGTTACAACTAATTTACCCATAAATAATTTCTTGCTGCAACCACTTTGACTAGCAAGCGTTTTGTTGCAACTACTTTACCCATAATTAATTTCATGTTGCAACAAATTTACCCATAATTAATTTCTTGTTGCAACAACTTTACACATAATTAATTTCTTTTTCAACCACTTTGACTATTCAACTATCTTGTTACAACTACTTTACCCATAATTAATTTCTTGATATAACCCTTAAAAACGGAGCCCCCATATATTTTGAGCCTAAAAAAAATCCTCATATGTATCCTTCAACATCTCAAGATTCTTTTGATAACTCATGTTTCACTTGGAAAAAAAAAATCATAAATGCTTGATGCTACAATCCAATTTTAAAAGTGACAAAGTTACTTCAAACTCCTCCGAGAAGTTTGAAGGAGTTACTTCAAACTCCTCTCAGCCGTTTGGAGGATTTACTTCAAACTCCTTCAAGAAATTAGGAGGAGTTCCTGTCTTTTTCTCTAATACACAATGATGTCATGAGATTTGGGAGAAAATCCTCCGACCACATTGTAGGAGTTACTTCTAACTCCTCTGATATGTTCGAAGGAGTTACTTTAAACTCTTATGAACCCATCGCAGAGTTACTATCTTGACTTTTGAACTGATAAAAAAACTTTCTCTTAACTCCTCCGATCAAATCAACCCCAACCACCACATTTAATTCCATAAACATTTATATATATATATATATATATAAGGAATGGGGTTAATTTTAGTGTTACCCAAAAAATTGCTAGTGAGCGAGGAAACCTGAGGTTAAATGTACCATGCTCAACTCCGTTCGAACCTCTAACCTATCCATACTCACCATGTGGTTGTAGGCTCTAGGTAAGATCACATCACTTCTCTTCTATTCTAAGGGTAGGGTTAGGTATTTTTCATTTTTTAGTTTTTTCCTTGTCCTTTACTCCCTTTCCCTAGATTGATAATCTTATTCCCTGCTTCTCGTCACTTTTCTCTCGGTTGCATTCCCCTTCTCCAACCTTGCATATTGTTCCTTTCCATGGAATGAATGGTCATTCGGCCCTTGTTCCTTCATCGTAACAAACTTTCTCTACCTAATATTTGCAAACCATAAATCTTACCGTGAACACGAAGACCATGATCCAAAATGATTTGGCATTTCCTCACACTCCTCTAAAGCTAGTGTTGGTTTTTCCCTGGACCTCTCTCCTTTTTTCATGAAGAATCCCTAAATTGAAACTAGATACTTTCAAAGTAACTCTTCAAGCACATCAGAGAAGTTACTACTAACTTTTCCAATGTGCTCGGAGGAGTTAAAAACTATTTCCTCCACGCATTTCAGAACCTCTTGAAACAACTCCTCCGATCATATCGGAGGAGTTACTTTCAAATCCTCCAATATTATCGAAGGAGTTTATTTTAAGATCTATGACCTCCTTGATACTTGTGATAGTTCCTTCTGATGACATATCAGAAAATTTGGAAACAACTCCTTCGATATCATCATAGGATTTGTTACCAACACATTCGATATGATCATAGGAGTTGTCTTTAACTCATCTGATAACCATTCTAGTGACATTTATCGGTACAGTTAGTTTTCACCCCTCTAATTTGTATAAGAGAAGTTACTTTCAACCTGATATCTACAAGAATAAGCTTTCCATGTCTTGATATTTTCAGTAACTCTTATAAATTCCCAATCATTTAACTGCATTTCAAAAAACATCTGCTAAACTTGTCCTTTTTGCAAGCTCAAACATGTCATTGCAGAATAACATGACGATGAAATAAAAAGAGGCTAAGACATATAAGATCCCCCAGTAAACAATAGAGGAATAAATTGTTGAGACCATATATAATGATATGTTGGGACTTCTAGTGAAGGATGGAGAGAACCTAAAATGGGCATAATTATATTATGTGTTCAATAAAAAAAAATTCTCTATGGATGTAGAAGAGCCATATGAGATCTAGGCATTCATGAACATCATAAAGTTAGGAATTTTTAGTGTGGCATACCATCTAGTGGTTTTCCCCTGTGCAGACACCATTTCATAGATTTTGAAGAACATAGACATAAATAGTCGATATGTCTATAATGCAAGAAAAGATCCTATAGTTTCATTCAGGCCCAATTATTTGGATAAGTGTTATCATATTGAAGCTGGGAACAAAATACTATATGGTCAACTCCTCAGTGAGTTGCAACTTACACCAAAAGATTTATTCCCTGCATGGTACAAAGCGAATAAAAAATTCAAGTATCAACCCATGAGTCGGTACCCCACGACCAATTTAAGGAGACCCTACAAGTATATGGTGGCAATGCTTTGCAGGTTATATGGGTAACCAGATGTAACTCATTTCCCCCTATCATACATGCCCCTAATTTATTTATGTGCATATGTACGGGTCTCATTCAACTGGGAAAACATATTATCTGAAAATCTCAAAGCTGCCATCTCTACAGTTACACAAGCACAACCAAGAAACTTTCCCAGTTTCCATATGTCCTCATATCTCCTAGACATAATGTGTACTTCCCACAAGTACCAAAACATGGGGTGGAGATGGTTTCCCATCGATGCCACAATCCACATCTACTACAAAGTAATTTGGGAGCACAAATACCAAACAAAATATCAAAGAATCTATGAGCACTTCCTTGCCCCATTGTATGAATTTATCTTTTGCACCTCCCCACCTTGTATGGTAGACAAATACAGAGCAGTCATAAGAAGGATTGGGAACTGGTATTTGATGGAGCATAGTACCTATATAAGAATATATGGTGCGATGAAACCACCCCCCTTGCTACATCTACTACAAAGTAATTTGGGAGCACAAATACCAAACAAAATATCAAAGAATCTGTGAGCACTTCCTTGCCCCATTGTATGAATTTATCTTTTGCACCTCCCCACCTTGTATGGTAGAAAAATACAGAGTAGTCATAAGAAGGATTGGGAACTGGTATTTGATGGAGTACAGTACCTATATAAGAATATATGGTGCGATGAAACCACCCCACTTGCTACCTCGTTTTGTTCCTGACAAACTTGTGCTTCAAGAGGTGGTGTATCAAACTATCATACATGGGGTTGGAGGAATGCTATATAGATCAAAGAAAGGGATTTTTCATCCACTACCTCTATACATTGGCAACTATTTCTTTGAGAACACCACGCAATCTCAAACGAAAATGGACATCTTACTTTCCAACCACTTTGGAGAGGAAATATTCAAGAGGAAGAAGCCTAAGAATATTTTCAAAGAGAACTTAAAAAGTATGAGACTCATGTATGAATACACCACTAAGTTCTGGGAAGAAGAGGAGGTGCATCAAAACACCATAACTTACGATGGATTCATTTTCCAAAGGTAGGTCCAGCCAAAAGGAAGGATTGTGGATGAAGAAGTTGCAAGAGAGGCAGTGGATGAAGAAGTTGCAAGAGAGGTGGCCAAAAAAGAGGCAGAATGAGATGAATATGAGAGATGTTATCCCAGCTCTATCTCAACTCATTCAGGTTTCACTGAATAGGAGGAAGGAGCACAAGCAGATAAAAAGAGAAGAGAGAAATACAAGGTTCTAAAAGGAAGGAATGGTGCTAAAAAGAAACAAAAAATAGAAGTTGACAAAGAAAAGGACAGAGTAGAAAATGAAGTGAAAGATAAATTTGAAACCGAAGTGAAATATGAAGCTGAACAAAAAGATGTTGCAGAAAAAGAAAGGGATTTGGAAGAAGCAGCAAGAGCAACAATGGAATTATAAGAGAAGCCAAAAAAAGAAGCAGTGGATAAAGTTGTTGAAGAGGATAGATAGAGGAAGAATACAGAGGACAAAGAGGGTGACACACACATGATGGACTTGGATATCCATGGAACATCAACCGCAAGTACAGGAGAGGAAAAATTGAGCATTGGTTTAGGCCTCAGGCCTTGGGAACGTTTTTAATCAGTCAAAGTATTGGATCTGAGAAGTTTCTCATATGATATTAAAATCGGTAGAATTGTGAAGGAAAGAGTGAAAAAGGAGCCAGCAATAGAAGGATCCCCTTTGTCAGTGGTTACTCAAGCCCATGTCATAGGAGAGGTCAAGAAATACCATGTGGAAACATCTAGGGCAGGTTCTACATTTATGGATACAACTGCAGACAATATACATAGGCTATGCCGACATAATGAAGAGAAGGAGGAAAAGATCCGAGAGTTAGAAGAAAGGATTCAACAAGCAAATATCGATGAAATAAATCTCCTCAACTTTAAGGCCAATGCGGAAAAAGTGAGGAATGATCTGGAAGGGCCCATCATTGAAATGTATGTCAATATACACCTCTTCCAAAATGCGGCTACAATACTTATTGACCAAAACAATCAGATACCAAGGCACCTGACATAATACAACACTATCCATGAAGGAATAGCCTACATTGATACCTGGATAGTGGAGAATCATAATGCACCTCCTAAGTTGTATAGACCCTCAAAATAAGCTAGAAATATGGATCTTGTCCTTTTTCTCTAGTCCTTTTCATAACCATTTCAATTTTTTTCATTTATGCTACTTGTCATTCGAATAGAGAATATGAATAGTTTTGTAATTTCCTCTTCAAGAAGAAGGGAAAAGGACACATAGGAGTTACTAACTTTTTGTATAAAATGGAATAGAAACTCGTTAGAAAGGAATTTTTTCTTTTAAAGAATTTTATAGACCCAAGAAATTTTTCGAGAACTTATACATTGTTAATGAATATTGAGAAGCCCTCAAGGCCAACATATTATAGAAGGAATTCTATGTAGAAATGGATGGGAGCTTTGAACTACTTCAAGTGAAGATAATTGTTGTTTCTATGGACTATAAGAATTTTTTTTTGTTGTAGACTAATTCTTATACATGTTTATTAATTGGGTTGGTTTTCATTGATGTCAACCCTTGAAGAAAGTCTATTATTGAATTTTGGTACCACAAAGGTTTGGGTAATGAACCCAAATTTGTTTGATGGATAATGGTATGACTTTTGATACATTTGTAGGTAATACTATTCTATATGGATAGTACATGCCATGCCATTTCCGGTGGTATGTGGAGCATCACATAAATCCTCACAGTTAGATATTTATGGCCATGTGAAGTTGGAGAACCCTCATGAGTCATCTAGAAGCCCCAAAAGGTCAAAGTAGTTAAAGTGGTTGCAAAGAAGAAATTATTTAAATAATTAAGTGAAGTGATGATTTTACTATAAGTCAAATAGGATGCAACATAAATGATTTAAATAATAAATTTAATGGAGAAATTACTAATTATGGAAAGTGTTTAAGTTAAGTAGGCAACTGGTTATAAATGGGTTAACCCTAAAATAAGAAAAGTGGGTTAAGATGATTAAAAGCTAACCCCTTAAGGATTCTACATAAAAGTATAAATAAGAGGCAACGCTCTCTCATTTAATCACACTTGAACATATTGAATATCTATTGTTTTGTAAGGCTTATTGCAAGTACTCATTGATACATCTGAAGCTGCGAAAGTTTGAGGTAGCACAAAGGGATGACGATGAAAGTTTAAGAATTACAATGAATACTAAAAAACCCTAATTTCTGAGGTGTATGCTAGCTAATAGTGTATTAGGGTGCATACATATGCGGTTTGGAAGTGTATTAGGACATGTACACGAGGTTAAAGAAACAGAATATTGAGAAGATGAAGATGTCAAGATTCAAGATTCTGAGATCAAGCTCCCAAGAAGGTATACAGTGATCAGATACATCATATCTATCCACTGGTTCAAAATTTATGTCTTAATTCTATGAGTAGTTGGATTTTGATGTATGTATGAGAAATGGTTATGGATATTTGAGTATTCTCCCTAGAGAGACTAGTGGCTGCATGGGATCTTTTTTATAAGTCAGATCTACAGAAATACAGTGTTGATATAATTTATCAATGATACATCTTGTTAGAGTTGAGGCACATGTTGTATTTCTTGGAAGATGGATAAGGGTTTTTGTGGTACATGGTTGAGAGATTGTATTTATGAAGTGGTTGATGTATTGAGAGGTTAAATACCAGAAAAGGTTTGATGTCTAGATCATGTGAGGGTTATTATACTTGTTCATGATTACACACACTTATATGGAAGATGACTAGAGAGAGAGAGATTTTTTGGGTAAAGTGTATGTATGAGGATGCATGTATAGGGTACAGTTAAAATCTGGATACAGTGACAGGTTGCAGATCTATGTGAAAGAAGTTACAGAGGGTCAAAAGTTTTCAGAAGAAAGACACAGGATGCATACACATGATGCATAATAGTTAGGTCACGTACATGCATGGGATGCATAATAGATAGGGAGCGTACATACGCGTGTTAAAGAACTACAAGTCACATATCTATTGTATTTTGTTGATACATGTTTAGTTCAGGTATAGATTGATTGCAGGGAAGTTATATAGGTTGGTTGTAGGTCAGTGGTACAAGTTGGTACAGTTGTACAATGGTATATCTCATAGTGATAGTGTGATAGTGGTTCCATCATTCTACTTATATTTTAGGGTGGTTGGATGAGGCAAGGACAGGTGGTTGTAGCCACCTTCCGGTTGCAACTGGAGAACATAGGGGGCTGTAGCCTCCTTCTGGTTGTAGCCAGAGAATTGGGGAGTTGGAGCTTGCGTTAGGTTGTAGCCTGAGAAACTAGGTGGTTGGAGCCTCCTTCTAGTTGCAGATGGAAAACAAAGGAAGTTGGTGCTTCCAATGAATGTAATTCTTCAATACATATAAGAAAAGACATTATGTGGTTTTCTCCTTCTTTGGGTTTCCATGTAAAAACATTGGTGTACTGTGTATGTGTATGATTGCTCATTTTTTCATTGTTTATTTACTCTGTAGGTATTGGATGATAATGTTGCATTGATATAAAACTTGCATTATATGGTTAAAAAGGATTAGATTTCTGTATTACTGATTCACCCCCACCTCAGTAATCCAACAATTGGAATCAGAGTCAGATCCTTCAAAAATCAGTTTAACCACTGAAAGGTAGATCATGGAGAGAAACAACGTGTATAAAAATGGAATACCACAGTTTGATGGACAAAAGTATGCATTTTGGAGTAGACGGATGAAAACATATATACAGGCACATGGATTTGAAATTTGGTAATCAGTTGTAGATGGATACAAAGAACCAGTAGTTACTCCAACAAATAAAAGAGCAATAAAACTCAGTAAAAATAATTCCAAATCTAGAAATGCATTTCTGAATGGTCTTTGTGAATCCATATACACCAAAGTTATACATTGTAAATTCGCTAAAGAGATTTGGGACAAACTTCAAAATATTTATGAAGGAGATTCAAAATTCAAAGCAGCAAAGCTCCAAACTTACAGAGGTCAGTTTGAACAACTAAATATGAAGGAAGATGAGAATATTGCAACTTACTTCTTATGAGTTGATGAAACAGTAAATGAAATCATAGGATTGGGAGAAGAAATCAAAGAGTCAATAATTGTTCAAAAGGTACTAAGATCTATTCCTATGAGATTTTACCCTAAGATATCAACACTAGAAGAAAGAGAATATCTAGACTCAATAAGCATGGACGAACTATATAGAATCTTCACAGCATATGAAATGAAAAATGAATAGGAAAATCCAGATATAAAAGAAGAAGCTTTCAAAGCATCCAAAAGGTCAAAGAAAAGGGGAAATCAAAAGGAAAAAGAACGTAGCAGCAACAGTGACATCTTGGAATATGATGAAGAAGTTTCCAACTTTGTTAGAACATTGAATAAGGGAACCAACAATAGATATAGAGGTAATATTCCTTTCATTTTTTTTAATTGTGATGGTATTGGTCATTTTTCTAACAAATGTACTCATAAGAAAAATAAGAGGAGTGATGAATATTACTCAAATAGAAAACAAACATATAAAGGCAAAAGTACCACAAAGAAAGTTTTCAAGAAAAAATTATACACCAAAGAAGACATCTCATCATCATATGAAGATGAAGGCAGTGACAGTGAGATAGAAAGAGTTCTATTCATGGCAGTAGAAGACTCTAATAAATAAAACACTAAAGAAGAATATGAAGAGGCATAAGTTGACTACCGAGAAGAATTGTTGTGTGTCATAGAAGTTATAAGAAGAGAGAAGAAGAAAAACAAGAAGCTACACGAGGAACTAGACAAGAAAGAAGACACTTAGTAACTAGAACAAATGATCACAAATTTGAAGGTTCAAATAGAAGATGATAAAAGAATTGAAGAAGAACTCAAAGAAAAATTAGAAGAAAGAGACATGATCATTGGAAATTTGGAAGCAAGGATTGTCACATTAAGAAAGAATTTTCAAAAGAAAAATATACAGAACAAATCAAAAGTTTTGGATGACATTGTCAGCAGTCAAAAAACTCATCATGACAAGTTCAGCCTTGGAAACAATTAGACAAAAAAGGGATCAAGATCCAAAACAATAGAACAAGAAACATATCCAAAAATCTATGCAGAAACAATCAAAGGGAATAGGAAGATCTACAAGGAATATTACAAGGACACTCCTCTACTGAGAAGATTCATATTTTAGAATCAATGACCGACATAAACATATAGGCCTCTGGAAAAAGAAGGATTCATAAAAGAAAATCCTTTCAGAATATCTTCAACTCCTAGGTATCAAACTATTTTTTTTTCTTTTATGTTATGCATGCAATAATTTTGAACATAAATCTATGAATTGCAGAGCCACCAACATTAACATAAACAACTTTGAAAGTCATACACAAAAGGGTTATCTAAGAAAGGCTAGTGAAACACGGAGAAGAAGTTACAACAGGTTTGAATAATCGAGCACTGAAGTGGAATGCTACAAGTGTAACAAATTTGGACACATGGCCAAATATTACATAATGAAAGCCCCTCCTAGATAACCACAAAAGAACAAAAATAGTCATAGACATGAACCTCAGAAGAGGACATGGATAAGAAAGAAAAATCAGTATAGAAATGAAGAATGCACACCCGCTCTACAAGTTAAGAAGAAGAAACGTGGTTGGTATGTTGACAATGGTTGTTCAAAACACATGACAGGTGATAAAGATAGGTTTCTTACATTAAGAAAGGAAAGAGATGGATTAGTCTCCTTCAGAGATGATGATTCAGCTAAAATCATTGGAAAAGGCATGGTTAGAATTGGAAACAAGAATACCATGGCAGAAAAGGTTTTAATAGTAGAAGATATGAAACCTAATATTCTAAGTGTAAGTCAAATGTGTGACCAAGTTCATAACATTACTTTCAATTCATAGAAGTGTGAGATAAGAAAAGAAGGTTCAGGAAAATTGATTGCAACAACTGCAAGAACTTCAAGCAACATATATGTATTAAGTGAAATTGGAAACCAAAAGTGTTGTCTAGGAAAGGAAGATGAAGGCTAGATATGGAACAAAAGAATGGGTCACATACACTTTGAAAACCTTGTCAAAGTCAGAAAAAAGGAAGCAGTTAGATAAATTCCCCAGATCTTGAAACCAACCAACACTTTATGCAAGCATTGTCAACAAGGAAAGAAAACAAAGACCAGGTTCAAATCAAAGGAATAGTCAACGACAAGACAGTTGGAAATTGTGCATATTGATCTAGTTGGACCAACTACAACAAAGGGTTTAAAAGGTGAGAAATACATTATGTTATTAGTTGATGATTATACAAGAATGGATGTAGTTTTCTTTCTTAGGAATAAGTCAGAAGCTTTTGAAAACTTCAAGGTCTACAAGGAAATGATTCAAAATTAAATGGATTCAAAAATCAAATGTTTGAGATCTGATAATGGAGGAGATTTCACTTCAAAGGAATTTATGGACTACTGCAGCAGGAATGGAATAAAAAGGCAATTCTCTATAGCTAGGACACCTCAACAAAATGGAGTTGTTGAAAGAAAGAGCACGATAGTACATGTAATGGCTCAAGAAATGCTAATGGATTCCAAATTGATAGATATTTTTTGGACACGGGCAATGCATACAACAGTTCACACTCAAAATAGAGTAATGCTCAGAAACAACACTGAAAAAACTCCCTACGAGATATGGTAAGGAAGACCAACAAATGTGAAGCACTTTAGAGTATTTGGAAGAAAATGATACATCAAAAGAGAAGATGGAATAATGAGAAAGTTTGATTCTCGTGTTGACAAAAGAGTACTTGTTGGTTACTCAAGTACAAGGAAAGAATACAAGTTTTACAATCTGAGGTTGAACAAATTTGTGGATAGCATCAATGTAACAATTGATGAAACAAGTGGACACGAATTAAAGGAAGAAGAAAATGAATCAATGGAACAACTTTACAACGAAAAATATGAAGATGACCAAGAAGTAGAAGGGGAAGATGAAGAAGATAAAATAGAAATAGAAGAGAAAGTTTAGCAAGTGCCTCCAAATACACCTAGCAAACAAGTACAGAAGAATCATTTGTAAGATCAGATTATCGGAAACAAAGATGGAAGAGTTGAGACTAGAATAAGAATTTGTTTGCCAAAACAAATGCACCTAGCACTCTCATCTATGATTGAACCAAGAAGTTTTGAAGAGGCAACAAGGATGAATTCTGAAGTAAGGCCATGGATAAAGAATTGGATCAAATAGAGAAGAATGACACTTGGGAATGGGTTCCAACACCAAAGAATAATAATGTGATTGGCACAAAGTGGGTATTCGAAAATAAATTGAATGAAGATGGACAAGTTACAAGGAACAAAGCTAGATTGGTATGTAAAGGATACGAACATATTGAAGGAATCGAATTTGAAGAGACATTTTCCCCAGTTTCTAGAGTGGAAGCAATCTGATTTCTCCTAGCTTATGCATGCTCCAAGAATATTAAAGTGTGTCAGATGGATGTGAAGTTAACTTTTCTAAACGAGTAACTTAAAGAAGAAGTCTACAATGAACAACTAGAACGATTTCAGTTGTTAGAGAATGCAGATTATGTATGTAAATTGAAGAAGGTCTTGTATGGTCTAAAACAGGTTCCTAGAGCATGGTACTCTAGACTGGATAAATATCTATAGTAGGAAATGTTCATAAAAGGAAGTGCAGACAACAACATATACATCAAGGTAACTCAAGATAGTATTTTATTAATTGAAGTTTATTTTGATGATATTATTTTTGGAAGCAATGATGACAGGTTAAGCCAGAAATTTTCAAAGGATATGCAAAATGAATTCGAAATGTCATTACTCAGAGAACTATCCTTCTTTCTTGGTCTTTAGATATGTCAAAGAAAACAAGGAATTTTTATTTCTCAAACTAAGTATATCAAAAAAATGTTAAAGAAGTTCAGAATGGAAGATTGCAAACCAATTACCACTCCTATGAAAACGAGTTGTAAGTTGAGAAAAGATGATGATTCAAAGTCTACATACTAGAGGAAATACAGGTCAATGAATGGTATCTTACTATATGTGACAACATCCAGACCAGATGTAATGTAGGAAGTTGGACAGGTGGCACGATTTCAAGAAACACCAAAGGAATCATATGTCGTAGCAGTGAAGAGGATTTCTAGATATCTCAAAGGAACATAAGAGTTTGGATTATGGTATCCAAAAGGAAAGGATCTATCACTTATTGCCTACACAGATGCAGATTGGGTAGGTTTCATTGATGACCGATGTAACACCAGTGGAGCAGTGTTTGACTTGGGTGAGTTTTTAGTATCATGGATAAGTAAGAAACAATCATCAGTATCCTTATCTACAGTCGAGGCATAATATATTGCATCAAAAACATGTTGTACATAGGTTCTATGGATGAAACTAACTTTGACAGATATATAGGTGCAATATGAGGAGCCCATTCCAATCTATTGTGATAATACAAGCTCCATCAGTATCTCAAATAACCCGGTGATGCACTCCAAGACGAAGCACATTCCAATCAAGTATCAATTCTATGGGAATAGGTTGTAGAGAATAACATCAGAGTTGAATATGTGGGCACAAAATAAAAAGTGGAAGACATATTTACAAAACCACTTCTACGGGAAGCCTTTGAGTATCTTCGCCAAAGACTCAGAGTAATTTTTGTTGAAGGAAAATCTCCCTGTGGACAGGTAGATCTCCTCAAAGAGCTAGACTCTTAACTCTAAGACAGAAAGTGCTTATCATGGTCACTGACTTCCTTTTAGATCTAGGTGGACTAG
>JASDQU010739874.1:206785-218730 GCA_032191745.1 Picea mariana
TACCCAGGGATCAAGTTACCTAATGAAACACTCGGTGCTTTAAACCAACCCTCGACTATTATTTCGAAGCCCGGGAAGTCATCGTGCGACCACTATAATGTGTGGCTGGAATGCTACGATACAGACGTTCCCTTATTACAGTCAAAGATCAAATCATTGGAAAACCAAGTCATGGTGCTGTCACGAGAAAGGGACAAGCTTCAAGCTAATGACAAGAAGCAGAAAACCATTGGTTCGATCGTGTTTAGGAATGTCGAATCAGCTACAACCTTCGTCAATTCCAAACTATCATAATCCAAGTTGTCTGTTGATTATCCAGGTATGAATTTCAATATCAAATCCATTTTTTTGAATTGCTAGGATTAATATAATGAATTGAGTTTGGTTTTCAATTAGCTCTATCCATTGTTCGAATTGACTCTGTCATAGTTTGATTATCAAAAAAAAAAAACGGTTATGTTATGAATCCTGTACATTTCTTTTGTTTTGCTAAAACTAAATGAGGTTATGATTTGGTCATGCCCAGTTTAGCAATTGATTGGTTTTCACTGGGTTTGATTCGTTTGTCTGTTGGTTTGAGTTAATGAAATCAATGGTTTTTGCTTTCGCTTGGATTTTGTTTGTATCTAACCTAAACAAGAGATTTTTACGCTAAAATTAGAACACGGTTCTATTTTGATTTAACATGATGTTGCTATCATTGGATATCAACAACTCTGATTTAGTTCTTGTGATTTGATTGTTGAGATGATTTCATAGGATTGAATTGGCTTGATAAATACAATGTAGTCTATTAAATTGGAAAAATGACTATGTTTTGTCAACATTTTCGTTTGGATTTGGATTATATCTGACCTGTGCAAAAGATCTCTTCGCCGAAATCATGGAACTATGTTGATTCATAACAACTATGTCAAACTCAAACTATTTGATTCGCTCTTGTTTTGATTGGATTACTTCGTATCTTGAGTTGGCACGATTGCATGTTTTGAGTTGGATTCGTATCGAAAATAGATTTGATGCTGCTTTGTTCATTTTAATTTTTAAAACGAGTTTGTTAAACTCAGATCGACATATGTTATCTCTGTTGAATTCATATGAGAAAATTCGGTTAATAGTTCGTTTTGAAATGAATTCAAATAATGATTTTGTTAAATGTCAATCGATTTTTGTCTGCCCCCAATTGGCAATAACAAACGTCCTACAGACCCTTTTATCAACCGCTTAATTCCATTATGATTTCATTTGTGATAATTTACATACCAGTTTTGATTTGATTTGCTAATAGCCTGGGCCGTTTGTTTATTTTTAATAAAGTGCTATCAATTTGAGACAACGATCCTATTGGTTTCGTTTGGATATGACAGTGATCTTGTGAATAGATGAAGCAACAATTTGTGTTGATTTCAATTGGTTTCGGTTATCCAATATGATTCTGTATACCTGAATTGGTGATGACTAATGGAACAGAGTACATGCATCTCCGTAGTCATTTGATTGATCTTGGTCTTGTTTGATCTCAAATTAGTATAACAATTTTGATTTGAATGATTCGTTTGTCTTTCAAATAGCAATTAGATACTTGTTTAATAGTTTGAATTTAATTTTTTTTAATTCGAATTGATTTTAATACGATTCTGTGTTTGATCTAGACCAGCTACAGAATTGCAAGATTCTGTAGCTAGTCTTTAGAATTAGATTTTTATCAATTCTATCTGCAAAATATCCTCTAATATTGTCTATTTTGGTCCTTGTTCAGGTACATATGAATTGCAATGGTCAATTTGGGCATGTTGTGACAATATAGGAGATATTTGTGTGATATAGTTTTTATTTTTAGTCAGACTTGGGATATTTTCCCAGATTTGTGTAAACAGTTTTGCTAACTTCCACAGGGATGTTTTACCCTGTGCGAAGTCTTTAAATACTTATTATTTTTTGTAATAATGATCATCATCCTCACTGTGGCAGAACCAGACTATGGATTTATGATTTAGACTAAGACGAAAGTTGATGTCTTGTAACAGCTTCCGCTTTCAATATATCAATATTTTGTTTCAAGTTTTGCATATCAGTTTGCAGTTGATTATGGACTACTTTAGCTATCATAATCTATTGCAGAATGATATGATTTGATTGATGTGCTATCCATATCTGATCTCTTTCATTATTTAAAAGTACAACAATTACTTTGTTTCAGTTAATGAATCGCAGATTTCTCTTCTTCGTTAATTGAATCATTTTGTATAGATCTTTGCATACAGGTTTATCTAACTCTAAATATTTATAAATCATAAGATTGTTGTAAATTTTTATGTCTTGTTTTTCCTGTAATTATATTTGAAGAGCACAGCTACTTCTAGTTTACGAGAAGCTCGGGGATAATTCGATGCGGGTTTCCTCCCTCCGATCAGCTAAGACAGTCATTACATATAGGACGAACCTGGAGCGTTTCTTCAGGTCAGTCTGTTAATTATTTAATAGTTAATTTGTTAGTATAGTATAAGTAGTTTAGTTAGATATATGTTTAGTTTAGATTTGTAGTTAGAGTTAGTATTTTAGTTGCTTAGTTTAGATAGTTTTCAGTTTATTTCTTTTTCATAAAATTATAAAAATAAAAAAGCAATAGCTCTCGCTATCTTAGGACAGAATCTTAATGAGTTTTTTCAGGTTTTCATTCAAATCTGTAAATTGTAAATATTGTACATTTGTGAATAAGATTTATTTATGTTAGTAGTTAGACATTTAAATTCTTAGATTTAGCATAGTATTAGATAGTAGATTGTATATATATAATAGTTAAATTCGTTTAGTTTGTTTTAATAGTTATTTTTAGTTAGATTAATTTATTAGTTTGTTTTAATAGTTATTTTTAGTTAGATTAGTTAATTTAGAGTAGTTTTCTTTTGTTTTCTTAGGACTTAGATTGGCTAACGGAGCCGCTAAACCCATCAGGGTGGTTCATTCCAAATGGCTTGGGTTATTTAGACAACCCCGGACCGGTTCCACTCTCCCAGTTGATGGACGGTCAATTTTGCCCATCAACAAATGGCGCTAGAAGGAGGGCCTGAAATTAATTAATGGCACGAGGCGATCGCAAGACTCCTCCACCACCTAATCGCTCACCTATAGTGAAAAGAAGTCATTCAAACGATAGCATTCCCCTTCAAACACCAACCACATCAACCAACGATCCATGGATCACAGTTGAGCCAGTAACCCCAAATCCTATAGGTGGTGACATACAAGAGATTGTCCGCCAATCTCTCATAAGAACACATAGTGCCCTAGCCCGTTTGAGGCAACCAAACCGTCCATTGGACCAACCTTTGGATTTCTCTGATATCAAAGAACAACTCAGAGGCACTAACCTCACTGTGATTCCTACAGATCCAACCCTAAATCCTACTGCAGGAGGATCTGGGATACCTCCTTCACCACCTCCATCATCTACTCTTCTTCTGGAGGAGATTCTTCTGACAAAGGAAGTTCCCCTTCTCATTCTTGGACACCGACTACACCAATGGAAAACCAGAACAATCCTGCTAGACCTTGGCTCGACCAGGATGTCATAGCTATACCTGGAGCTCAACATCCCTTACCTAAACATCCGGAGAAATGGCTTCCCAAGTTTAACCCTGACTCAAAATAGATCATTGAAGATCACATTAAAAAGTTTATGTTAGCCATAAGACTCTGCAATGTCGAACATGAAGACGTTGTCTGTAGGTTGTTCCCCTATACTTTCGAGGGCAATGCATCTACATGGTACTTTGCCCAGCAACCCCATACCATCATGTCTTGGGAAAAGTTTGAGTCATGCTTTTTGGAAAAGTTTGGAGACGGTAAGCCTCCGGAAGTCCTAGTCATGGATCTTTCTAACTTAAGAATGAACCCAAACGAAAAATTTAAAGACTTTAATCAAATATTCTTAACACTTAAAAATCGAATCCCTACGGATTCCATGCCTTCCGAGAATCTTATAATAGCATACTACACTAAAGCTTTGCATCAAAGTATAGCTATTTGGGTTAAACGATCTAAGAAATCCACATTGTTAGAAGCCTTTGAGGAGGCCAGCCAGATTGAAAAAGACATACTTAGCCTCAAAGACTCTACTAGCAACGAAACAGAGACTAGTCCTTCTTCCAAAAAGAAGATCGAAATCCTCCCCAGACCTACTCAGAGTAAAACACAACCTGAAAGCTCTGATTTAGAAAACTTAACTAAAGTTGTTCAAAAACTGTCAAATCAAGTTATAGACCTAAAAAGTACCACTGAAGAAGCTTCTTTGAGCAAAGGACCTTACAAGCCCCTGTTTCGAAATCCTTTTCCCACCAACCGACCTAATCCAGCCACCGAAGGACTTAATCTAGAAAGTCTGCAATGCACCCTTCAAACAATTCTAGAAGCCCAAGATAACTTGATGCCTCCTGAGATTCCTGAGGAGGTAGTTGAACAAGAGACAGTTCAAGAAGAGGAGTCTTCTCCAAACATTTTTGGACACTTCTCGGATAGTATATTTCAAGTTAACTTCGAGACAGTTCATCCTTATAATACCAGGAGTAAGACAGCCAACAAACCTTCTGCCAAAAACACTACAATTTCGCCTCCAAAACAATATAAACTAGCTAAGACTAAACAGAGTAATGTGAACCCCAACTTAGATTATGATTTAGTTGAATATCTTAAAAAGTTGAGAGCTAACATTTTTGTTTATGAGTTATTGAAATTTCCATTTCTGCTACAAAAAATGTTACAGAATATCTCAGAGAATGGAAAAAATGGTAATTCAAGCAGTAACAAGGTTGTGCAGAACAAAGTTCCTCAGAAGACTTCCACTAAAAACAATCTTGATCCTCAAGATAAAGGAATCCTTCCTGTAAGTAATGTAAATAATGTAAATAATGTAGATAAAGTAGCTTTAGAAACTGCGAGTAAAAAGTGGCAAACTACTACCCTTAGTACTCGCAAAAATGTACCTCCATTTTTGTTAACTTTCGAAATCTTTAATAGAAACGTGCACAATTGTATGGTAGACTCAGGAGTGTCATCCAATGTGATGCCATGGTCTGTATGACAAAAGATTAACGCTGAAGTTGAACCCTCCACCTTGAAAATCATACAACTTGATCGGACCAATGTTAAAGTTGTAGGCGAACTAAAGAATGTGCTTATAAGATTATCGTCTAACCCCAAGGTTCATCAAGTTTTTGATATTATTGTTGTGGATATTCCAGAAGTGTATGGTCTATTTTTAAGTAGAGACTGGTCGGAGCAGCTACACGATTATTTCGCGACAGATTGGTCTCACCTATGGCTTCCAGACAACGGCAAGCCTAACAAGATCAAGGTAAATCGTGAATGCTACCTTAAGTTCACGGTCACAAATTTGAATGATCCCAACAAACCATTTACACCTTCTGCTGATTCACCCGAAGTACAAGGGATGGATACCTTTTTAGGCAATTTCATGGCCGAGGCTTCAGCTATCACCAATCCAGAACAACAGTCTGAGATTGTAGCATATGTGCAGCCAACAGCTTCTACGCAACGATCTCATGTACCTGATGAAAATCAAATTTGGTCTCTTTATTTTGACGGGTCAAAGTCCAAAGAAGGAGCTGGTGCAGGCTACATCATTATCGATCCAACAGGTAACAAAACATTGAATGCATGTAGGTTAGATTTTGAATGTACTAATAACACTGTAGAATATGAGGCTTTACTACAAGGTCTCAGAAAAGCTTTGGATATGAACATTCAAAATTTGACAGTCTTTGGTGACTTTGAAATAGTGGTTAGACAGGTAAGAGATTCTATCCACTGTCTATCTCCACATCTTAAAAGCTACCAATCTGAGGTATGGAATTTAATGAATAAAATTTTTGCTTTCAATATAAATTATATTCCTAGATTGAATAACTCTGAAGCAGATTTATTAGCTAATGTAGCTTCTAAACTTCTTCCAGCAAAAGGCTTGTCCCCAGATGCATTCTCTGTCGAGTTGTTGTTCAGGCCATCTGTTCCCGACAACATCACGACCTGGAGAGTCTTTGACGACGATCAGCAGATTATTAACTTTCTGCATATGGAAGAAACTTTTCAAGGCGCGGTGATAGACGAACGCACGCATGACGACAATTTGCACAATTTCACGGTAATACTAGATCCGAGAACTCCTGAATCTTCATTGGATATGGTAAACTCGATCCCTAAATATGTAGTTAGATTAGAGAATTTTTATGATCTTCAAGATAAATTCAAAAAATCGGTCAACTATAAAACCAATAGTTCCTCATTATCATACGAAAAGGTGAACTTAGGAACTAAGGAAAATCCTCAGTGCATCAATCTAGGGTTGGGGTGTTCTCGACAAGAAAAAGTTGCCTTTATTAAATTGTTCAAAGAATTTGAAGATGTCTTTGCATGGACGTATGATGACCTTAAAACTTTCGACCCTAACATCATACAGCATGTCATTCCTATGAAGCCCCAAACCTTACCCTTTCAACAAAAAATGAGAAAAATGCACCCTAAGGTCGAACCGACTGTTCAAAAAGAATTGAATAAGCTCCTAAATGCTAAGATAATTTTTCATGTTAGGCACACTCAATGGGTTTCTAACCTTGTCCCAGTATGGAAGAAAAGTGGGGAAATCTGACTCTGCGTCGATTTTCGAAACCTTAATAGAGTGTTTGATAAAGACAACTGTCCTGTCCCACCCATGGAACAGATCCTTCAACAGGTATATGGTTCTGAGAGGCTATCCTTACTGGATGGTTTCTTAGGGTACAACCAAGTCCTGATGTCTCCTCCAGACCAACTTAAAAATACCTTCCGTGCCCCGTGGGGCACTTATGATTATCGAAAAATGCCTTTTGGATTGATTAAAGTTGGTGCCAATTTCCAGAGAGAAATGGACATTTCTTTTCGAGGCCTAATCAATCAGTCTATCGTAGTTTACTTAGATGATGTTATCGTTTTTTCTAAAAACAAAACCGATCATTTAGCTCACTTACGAGCCATTCTACAGCAATGTCGTAAATACGGCATCTCCTTGAATCCTAAAAAATCCATCTTTGTAGTAGAATAGGGTAAACTCTTGGGATTTATTGTGTCAAGTGAAGGGATGATTATCGACCCCGAAAGGAATCAAGTCATCGTGAAACTTCCCCCTCCTACATCCAAAAAATCTATGCAGTCTTTCTTAGGCTAGATTAACTTTGTGAGAAGATTTGTCCCCAGCTTCTCTGAAATGGTCAGACCCTTGCAGAACCTAATTAAGAAAGACACCCAATATCACTGGGGACCCCTAGAAAATCAAGCTTTTAATGCAATAAATAAGGCCATAATAGACGCTCCGTCTCTCATGAGCCCCAACTTTTCTCAAGACTTTACACTCTACACTTTTGCTTCTGACCGTTCTTATGCCGTTGTCCGAACTCAAAAGAACGTCGAAAACAACGAAGTACCCATCGCCTTTATGAGCTCTTCTTTCAAAGGTGCTGAACTTAATTACCCAGCAGTAGATCGACAAGCCTATGCTGTTTTCAAAGCATTCAAGCACTTCCGGTCCTATCTTTTGAAGTCAAGGACGAAAGTCATTGTCCCCTACCCAGCCGTTAGGAACCTGTTAGTGCAGAAGGAACTAGGTGAAAAGAGGGCTAAATGGGTCACCTCCTTGCAGGAGTATGACTTATAAATCACCCTAGCTCAGATAGTGAGAGGCCAAGGGTTATGAAAGTTAGTTGTTGATTCAGCAGTAGGACAGCAAGAATAAAGAAACCCATCAAACCTAGGACAACATGATCAAAATCTAATATGTTGCGCACAAAACCCTGTCAGTCCATGGTATGATGATATAAGATTTTGTCTTGAACATGGGTCAGCCTCCCACCACTTGAACCCCACTAAAAGAAGAGTGTTGAGATTAAAGTCTGCCTCCTTTCATTTGGTTAATGGTATCATGTTTCGTCAAATTTTTGACGGCATACTCATGCGTTGTCTCGAGAAAGAAGAAGCAGAAAAAGTCTTGCTAGAGTTGCATGCAGGAGAAGATGGTGGTCATTTTGCAGTGACACCACTACCCATAAGGTTTTAAGAGCCGATTATTACTGGCCCACGCTTTTTAGAGACGCCCATGCCTTGTGTCGTAAATGTACCATTTGTCAGAAAGCATCAGGGTGGTTACAAAAACCAGCCTTTCCTTTGCAGCCCCTATCAGTAGATTCTCCTTTTCAGCAGTGGGGCCTTGACATCATAGGTCCAATCAATCCTCCATCCTTACAAAAGCATAATTTCATCATAACAGCCACATATTACTTTAACCGGTGGTCTGAAGCTGTCGTGTTAAGAACTGTCAACACCAGTCAGGTAATTGCCTTTCTAAATGCAAATATTATCACTCGTTTTGGTATCCCTGACTATTTAGTATTCGATAATGCTTCTTATATTTCCTCTCTTGAGATGAGTGAGTTCTCTTTGGAAAAAGGAATTAAATTGAAGTATTATTCTAGCTACTACCCCCGGGGAAATGGATTGGCAGAATCAACAAATAAAAACTTGATTAAAATCATCAAGAGAACGGTGGCCGAAAATCACAAAAATTGGCACAATGCACTGTTAAACATGTTGTGGGCTGATAGGGTAACACCAAAAGCTGTTGTAGGTAACTACCTCTTTTTTCTTGTTTATGGAAGAGAAGCAATTCTGCCACCTCACATTCTTCTTCCTTCACTACAGTTGTCGCAGAAAATCCAAGAAGAAGATTGTCCCCCTTTGGAAAATTGGATTAACGCTTTGATGAAGCTAGAAGAGGTAAGAACCCAAGCTAAACGTAAGTTAGATCAGCATCAACTATTGGTTAAAAGCTGGTTTGATTCTAACTCTGCTTCTGATAGGAATTTTGAAGTAGGTGACCTCATCTTGAAATGGGACAAACCACATGAGGGAAAGGGAGAACACACAAAATTTCAAAACTTATGGCTTGGACCATTTTTAATTGCCGAAGAGTTGGGTCCCAGTTCCTTCAGATTGAAAAATCTTGAAGGGCGGCCTGACACCTATCCGGTGAATGGCCAAGCCCTGAAAAGATACTTTGCTTGATAACAACCCTTGTATATTATGTACATATTTTGCTTCTGTTTGCTTTTTCGTTTGCTTTTGTTTTTTATTTTTCCTTTGAGTCTATCAGCTTGTATTTTTTGAAATACACATACCTGTATACTGAGCTATTCAGACAAAGAAAACAGAAAATTCCTTCGCTGAAATAACTGCTAAGAAAATTGTATAAACATCAATGGTATATTTTTGAAATTTATATCTATGTTGGCAAAAAGTCTGTTGTTTCAAAGAAGTTGACTAATTTCGATCTCTGAGCAAAGCCTGTCATGATCATCTATTATCTTTTTACGTTGTCCCTATTCCTTAAGGGAATGACTCAGAAGATGTCTCCCTGCCTTAGGAAGTTGTTTTTGTAAATGAAACATCTTTGGATCTTAATAAAGGACAGTTCTAAAAAATTATGATGAGGTCTGAAAAAAATATGTTAAAATATCATGATTTTCAACGTCACCCCGCTCAACTATATACCTTTGAAAAACAAAACAAAACAAATCATTAATAGAGCTATGGGAAGTGCTTGTAAACCCGCTGGGATGCTGAACAGGTCTACTGGCAGTGGGTAAATGCATGCATGACGCCAAGACAACTTCGTCGGGGTACTGAACAGGCCTGCTGGCAGTGAAGCAATGTCAGGTATATGAAAATTTGCAAATAAGAAACCTCTTATTGTCCTTTATTCTGATCTAGAACTTCTTGGCAGGATACGGATGTCAGAGTGGGTTAAATGGCAACCCTGTCGAGGCTATGGACGCTTGCTGTCAGTAGTGGATCTGTCAACAGTATTGGAGATTTTATCTTTAATATCGTGATTCGTTGGTCTTAAGACTGTTATATATTTTCATCTTTTAAAACACTGCTAGAATAGTTGATTAATGATGATGTTTATACGATTTTCTGGTTGTTGTTTTTGAGTTGGAATTATCCTTGCTGTCCTAATCTGAATTTGTTTTTTTGGCAGAGATAACTGCTTTTACCAATGTGTCACCATTGTTGGCAGCCAATTCACATTTTATACTGTCCTTATAAGCTGCCTACACCAATGTTTTGCAAACCTTAATTTTTCGTCGCAATTCTCAAATAAACGACACTTTTATTTTTGCGCTATTTACACACTTACCTTCGTTCTTGTTTTCATGACTGTAAGCGTGAAAACTTGGTATTTCAAAGTCACATTAAAATCTTCACTGAATTGTCATTATCATTCTTGTCGATATGCCCATTGTGTTTACATTTTACTGATCATTATGCAGTTGGTAAAACCCTTTTGATCTGTACTCATTTGACATTCTTTGATTGATTATGTAATTTTGTTTCATGAGTGATTGAGTTGTGATGCATTAGTAATTGGATCTACATGTTATTTGATCAATTCACTTGGCATATTGATTATATGAAAAAGCATTGGTGTTATGGTTTAAACCCTTGGTGTGAATCGTTTCATACAACACTTGGTATTGGTTTCGATTTGTGTGTTTGGTTTTAAAACTATGGCATAACTTTTGATTGCGCGAATGGTTTATTCACTTACCAAAGGTTTCGATTGATTGATTGAAGTGGCATAGTTGTAACACATATGCATTGTGATTTGAATAGTTGAAAGCGTCGGTGGTTGTACCATGGTAATGACTATTCTGCATGGACAAAAATAGCTCCACCACCTTCGCACGATGTCATTAATTCTTACCCCTATCCCTGTTTAACCTCTCCTAGCATCAGGTAATCCTGTGAGTGTTCTGCTCCTATGTATGCTGTGTTCAAACCCTGGCTCGTTCACATCACTCACCGTGTGCTCTTCTCCATGGAACTGGTGGTGCAAATTGAGCCGAATGGTACTCAAGCTCTACTACTGTTCGATAATGCCTGGAAATATTTGCAATATAATGGTTGGATCACGTTTGTACAGAGGTTCGAGGGTTTCAATTTTCTTGTTGCACAGCAATTCTCCCTTACCCTTGATGGGTGTAGGGCCAAAGTAGGCGACATTCAGCTTCAGCTGAGTGAATAGTTCATTAGCTCTGCCACAAGGTTAGCAGCCATGGGCCAGTGATGGTTTAAAAACTCTAAAGTCGATGAGGTGCCATGGCCTTTATTGTTCCTATCATGAAAGGTCACATCCTGTGACAAAGGTATGCCTATTTCCACGATGAAGCCAAGGTGGCATGATCTTTTGATAGTGGTTAAACAATTTGTGATCTGTGAGGGTCGGTATGGATTTGTTTTTCTTTATCACCTTCGACTGTTAATGAATTTCATGGGTTATCCATTGAACATGCTATTTTATTTCCAGCGTAGTCTTTACAAAATGGCTAAGAGGTTTAAATGAGAGAAGGCCGATAGTAGCTTGTTTCACCACGGCCTGAGCAGACTCATCATCGTTCACCATTTAAACCTCCATGGTGATAATTGACAAGCTTTTCTCTCTCAGAATGGCTTTGTTGATTCAGAGCCTGTCCAAATCGACAAGCCTGTGGTCAGTGAGACAAAGTTCGGGCCACCCATGCCTTTGCATGCCCTTCTACCCTCTCCTAAACCCTCTGTGGACCCTGATATCAACCTACACGACATTATAACAGACAAGGTTGAGGCTGTTAAAAAGCTTGTAAGCAAAAAGGTCAAGGGTAACCCTACTGTCGATGGCAAAGGTAAAAAGAATGCTCGACTGATATCGAGACTTGCTAGGAATAAACCTAAACCTAGTGTTGATCAAAAGCCCACAGTCCTCAGTGAAGACTCGGACTCTGATATCGAGCGCTTCCTAGCTAGTGAGTACCCTTATTCCCAAGGTCTGTGCTCTGAGACACCCTATGACTTTGTTTCTA
>JASDQU010739874.1:243202-253808 GCA_032191745.1 Picea mariana
AACCTGTTGATGGGCGAAATTGACCATCAACAGGTTGTTGCGATTACTAGAGATCGATTTTTACTAACGAATGCAACGAATGCCAAAACCCAAAATGGTAGCTTCGAACAACAAGATGGTGCATTAACTGTTGGTCACGTTGTGTTAGGGTGACAACCAACATTAATCACTTTCTAAACCCAAGACAAGCCATGCCAAAACCTCAAGCAAGCAACATGTGCCAAGTAAGCACCAACACATTTTGGATCACATGTTACCGATGCAATCACCTACCATATTAATCATTGTTGGCAAACAATAATGTCCATCCTATGGTATATGCATACAAGATGTCCCACATGCGTTCGAAACATCAACATTCACTAACATATGAACTTCCAACACTTAGCCACTATAATAAAGATCGTTGGCCATACCATGCAATGTCTATAAAATATACATGTCGGATCATATCGATACGATATACAATATGTGTGCGGTGTGAATAATATCCCATATGCGTTAATACCTTCAACATTTTTCCAAGTATAAATCATTATGCTATCACAATGTAACAATAAGGTCGACACTCCCACATCCTTGTAGCTTGTCTAATATGTATTGGACCATGTACATATAACCTGTGTAATATATATAAGTGATGCGATATGTCCATATGTATGTAGGTCACCCTTTTCTTGCATGTCTAAAACTTAGTAGCTAGTGGGTAAATATCATGTCGATGCATTCAGAAAAAACAAAACACTCTTTTATCATTTGAAACAACAACCATAAAACACCCTTTTTGAAGATGATTTTGCACAACATTTGTACTTAGAATCAAAAAATTTCCCAAAGAGGAGTTTTGAATACCATTTAAAACCACTCAAGGTCATATCAAAATAATCATCATGCAGGTGATCCATAAGTATCAAAGACAACCATCAACAATAAATAATTTAAGTGATTTTTTCTTTAAAGGGGCTCTTCTTGGTTAGTTATTTCAATGACACTATAGGGGGTCCCCACTTATAGTTTATTTAATATATATGTATATATAATTTAAAAAAAAAATGTGTATGCCTTGCAATTCTTTGCAAGCAGGTGACTATTGACGTTTTTGAGAGTCAACAATGGCGACTCCACAGGGAAGGCAATGTTATATTGGCTTGAACTCAGCTTTTTGGTTTCATAGACAAAGAATTTTTTTTTGTTTATGTACTCACGAATTTTCTTTTTTCTCTGGTATGCTCTTTCAAATTGGGGTGGCAGAAGGTAGAAAAGGAAAAATGAGAGAAGGGATAGCTTTATTACTCAAGTTTAAGCAAAGTGGTCGTAGATGTAGCACAATAGAAGGTTGCGGACCACAAGTGATTGTCTTTCTTTCTGTTCCGGCTACTTATCTGTACTTAAGAATAATTTTGCAAAACAAAGAAAAACTGTGGTTGTACATGATTTATTCAAATTAGGATGAAACAAAACTTCAACAAAATTAAAGGCAAAGCGAAAAAAAACTACAGTCAAATTGAAAATCAAACCTCAAGAAAGATTGGAAAGTGAAACAACAGTACTGAAGAAAATAAAATGTAGAACAGTAAAACAACTCTACAACCTAAACTGATATTTATATGAAACATTGATTCGGAAAATGTAAGAGTTAGCTAGGCTCAACATAATGTTTCAAATGCGAGCCATTAGTCGTGAAAGATAATAATCGCTCTTCGAATTCCTTTAATATGTAATTATTATTTCCAACTACTAGAGCGATCTTGTAAGGATCGAGAAAGAGTTTTTGGAATTTAGAATGCTTGCCTTTATCAACATATGTAGATTCCCAAAGCAAGACTTTGTCATTGACCTTAAACTTGACAGATTTGGCACGCTTATTGAAGTAGTTCTTGACTGTCTGCTGCCTTTTCTTCAAATTTTTCAATGCATGGTTTCTTTGTTCTTCTAAAGCCAACAAAGCATTCATTCTCTGGGAAATATAAGTGGAATTTAACTCTTCAGTCTGTATTTCTAAACAAAGGGAAATAAGTTGAAGTTCAACATGCATCATAACTTCCTGACCATATAAGAGTGATAAAGGGGTATGGCCAGTGCTATTTTTGGCAGTTGTGTGATCAAACCAAAGTGCATATGTGAGAAGAGTGTGCCATTGATATTGCTTGTCATCAATAATCCTTTTCAGGATCTTGATCAGGTTTTTGTTGGTTGACTCAGCTTGCCCATTTACCTGAGGGTAATAGGTGGATGAGGTGAAGTGTTTGACTCCAAATTCACTCAAAAACTGAGCAAACTTTGCAAAAATAAATGTTGATCCGTTATATGAAATTATTTCGAGCGGAGGGCCAAAGCATGCCAAGATATTGGATTCTAGGAAGTTGATCATCTGCTCATCTTGTGCATTTTTAAGAGGGAAAAATTTAGTCGAGTTGGTAAAGTATTCTGTTTCCGTCAAGATAAACACATGTCCTGCAAAAGATGGAGGGTTGATAGGGCCGATAAAGTCTAATCCCCATTTAGCCAATGGAAAATTAGGTAGAACTGGTTGTAAAAGCATATATAAAAGCTGTTCCTTGCCAAAAAACTTTTGACATTTTTCACAAGCCCGAATGAACTTGAAAGAATCTTGAAACATCAAGGGACAAAAATAACTAACCCCGATGATCTTGAAAGCAAAGGCCTTTGCTGCGAAATGGCCACCGATATGGAGGTTAGAATCTGCAGATCCATGAAGTTCATTTAAAATTTTTGGGGCTATGTTATCATCAACACATCTTAGTAGTAGCCCATCAGTAGATCTACAATAAAGGATGTTCCCAAGGATGAGGTACTTTGGGGCTAACAAGCGTAATCTTCTACGCTTATGTGAATCTAAAAGACTTGGGAAATTTTGATGCAAAAGATAATAGATGATATCCTTGTACCAAGGATGATCAACTGAGTTAATATCGAGATTTTCCAAGAAAAATAATGCCGACAAAACATTCTCGTCTTCCTCAAGAGAATCAACTGGTTCAAGGTGTTGAGCCAAGTGAAGAGCTAGATCACCTGGTTGTGGTGATCGTTAAATCATGTTCTTGAATCTTGGCAAGCCAATGATCATGTTTTCCTGAAAGATGAGTCTATGTAAGAAAAAACTTGATTGTAGGCAAAGGGACTCTTACCTACATTTTCTTGCCCAAAATAAAATGCCTGAACTTTCCTATAGCTTTTACCAAGGTGAAAGTGTGTTTTTCAATTAGAGTATACTTCACCTCATCATCTGATAAACTTTGACTCATATAGGCTATAGGATTTTCTTGATTTTGGTCATCAACTTGCAAAAGGATGACAAAGATTGCCTCTTCTGTGGCATTGGTATATATAATGAAGTCTTTATTAAAATTAG
The DNA here is from genome assembly GCA_032191745.1 of Picea mariana. Classification (NCBI taxonomy): domain Eukaryota; kingdom Viridiplantae; phylum Streptophyta; class Pinopsida; order Pinales; family Pinaceae; genus Picea; species Picea mariana. The sequence continues at coordinate 246,576 of JASDQU010739874.1, forward strand.
GCTTGGTTAAAACTAGTGCAGAGCTGATTAATTTCTTGATTCCTATAAAATCCTTTTCTACCTCATCAGTCCAAGAGACGGTTCTATCCTGCTTCAACAAATTATGAATAGGTTTAACCATCACAATGAATTCAGGAACATACCTCCTAAAAAAGTTAATGGTGCCCATGAAAGCTTGAACACTTTGCTTAGAGGTAGGAGCAGGAAGGTTGATAATCACAAAAAATCTCCCGGGGTTAATACTAAAACCATAGTCATAAACAATATGACCAAGGAATTTGCCTTGAGTAACTCCGAAAATAGACTTAGAAGGATTCAATGACATACCAATTTTTTTGCAACACAGAAGGACTTTCCTAAGATGATCAAAATGATCTGACCGATTTTTAGAATAGATAGTCAAGTCATCAAGATAAACCTGAATTATCTTACCAATCAAATCATTGAAAGCTATTTGCATAGATATTTGGAATGTGGCACCTGCATTAGTCAAGCCAAAAGGCGTGCGATCGTAGACAAATGTGCCCCATGTGGTGGTGAATGTTGTTTTGTATTTATCAACCATCTTGACTCTAATTTGATTGTATAAAAAAAAACATAAAGTAAGGACATTATTTGAGACCCGACTACCTATTGCAGGATGATTTCCATATTAGGAATAAAAAAATTATCTTTAACACTAGCTCTATTTAAAGCACGAAAGTCAACATATAACTTGATCTCACCAGTTTTCTTCCATACATGAACTAGATTTGAGACCCATTTAGAATAATTTGCTGGAAAGATGATTTGAGCTTTTAGTAAATTTTCAACTTCCTTTCTGATAGTAGCTTCGAGGGCAAGGTTTACAAGCCTTTGTCTTTGCCTTATTGGTTTCGCCCCTTCATTAATATGAATGGCATGTTGGATGACATTTGGATCAAAACCACAAAGATCCTCATACGACCAAGAAAAGATGTCCTTGAATTCACATAATAAGTCCATGAATCTTTCTTTTTCCTCTTGTGAACATTGGGCTCCTATTTTAAGAATTTTGGGATCATCTGAGGTTCTAATGTTCATGAAGACAATGTCTCCAACTTTCCTCTTTGAATCCTCTTCTACAACATTTTCCTTTTTACCAACATCACTCGTTGAAAATTAACTCTCTAGAGGAGTCAAGACTTTTGGAAACTTATCATCTTCAATAGAAATCACTTCCTTAGGATTAATAGGTTCATTTTGTAAGAAAACATAGATATCCTCATCATTTTTGAAAACCTACCATGTTTCAACATTGTCAGGCATATGTGGACGATATAGAGACATAAAAGTGCAATCAGGTTATTGTGGTAACAACTGTCGAGTAGGAGAGGCAACAAAAATTGCCAACCTATCAGCCATTGTGTTAAGCTCCCTTTTTATGTGAGTGATGTTGAAAGATAACATATTTGAAATCAAGGCCCAAAGGACCTAAGTGTACCTTTTCATCAACTTGTTATTGGGGTTATAATTTTTTCTAACAAGATTAACCACAAGCTCGGAATCACCAAATACAGTAAGATGACCACAACCCAGATTATAAGCATTCTCGATACCTAACAATAGGGATTCAAACTCAACAACATTTTTGGTGCAAGTGAATTCTAACATGAAGAAGAAGTTATAAATTTTTCCTACGGGTGAGTAAAGGATAATACCAGCTCAATTTCCTTCACTAGAGCTTGCACCATCAAAGTGAATATGCCACATTCTGTCATCATTGTCAATTTGTTCACGTGGCGCATCATCTTCTTATGTGAAAATAGAATAAACACCCAAGCTTTCCTCAACATAATTGACATTTAGCTGAGGAAATTTTTCAATGTAAGGTGAGATACGATATTCTCTGAGAATAATAACATTCTTTCCATCCTTAGGGATAGATAGATGTGACCAATCTAGAGACAAGTAACCACTTGTTAGGGCTTGCCAATCTCTTCCCAAGATAATTGAGTAATTGCTGACAAGCATATCGATAACTTGAATGTTAAGGGTGGTGTGTATTTCTGGATGTGCGCAAAGCACTAAGGTTACATCTTTGATATCACCAATCGTGGATTGTTGTTGATTATTATAGGAGAGCATGCTTCTCACATTTTTGTTTGTACAAGAGAGGCCCAACACTTCCATAATGATCTTTGACATGACACTTGGGCCTAAGCCACCATCAATGAGGTAGAAATGGTCTATTATGTCTAAAATATTTACATAAATATAGAAAGGGGGGTAATTTACAGATATCCTAAAGTTATTTACACCTATCCTATTTACATGAGACTCTTCTTCATCACAATCTTTCGTGAGATTGACTATGTTGGAAGTTTTACCTTCCATGAAATCTCTAAAATGTTGTTGCTGTTCTAGTACAATTACCATATCCAAAAGAGTAGAATAAACTTTTATGTTAGCCAATTGATTTAACATATTATACTTTGAATAAGGAACAATGAATTGATGACCAGTAGAAGGGTGGACATCTTGTGAGCCAGTATTTTGAGTGGATGTGCTAGGGGAAAAAGTACTCTTGGAAGTATCAACTTTTCCCTTATTGGCATATGATTTATTTATGGTATTAACTACCATAACGTCATCCCGCGGGGCCCAATCTAAGAAAACAATGGTAGTATCTGGTTTCTTACCAAAGATTCGATCCCTCACATTTTTCTTGATTTTGCAAGTGCTTTACCCATGATGTTCTTCACAAAAAGTACACCAGGCTCTCGGAAATATGGCCTTGGGTTGAAAATTATTTCTCACAAAATTTTTAGTAGCAGCCTGGGTAGAGGCCTTGATGGTAGAAGTAGAAGCAATTCCCTTCCTTTCCAAAGAGATCATGTGATTATTAATGTCTTGCATAAGATGCAAAATGGTAGACATATCAATTTGCTTGGCATAGTCCTTCTTAGGAAGACCAGTTCTGTCTAGCTGCTCTTCATACTCCAAACAAATATTAAGGGTATATCCGATATTATCTATGACTTTCTCTTCCAATTTGTGATGATAGGAAGAGGGTAAAGCATTGTAGTAATGCATGAACACAACTTGATTTTGAGGTCCGATCAATTTAGAGATTTGATTATATAACTTGGTGAAGTGAAGATTAAAAGCCTTAATGGTTTCACCTTTGTTATATGTAACATTATTGTACTCCTTTAACTGATCGGATGGACTCTTGGGTTGTCCAAAAGTGGACTTGAACCAATAGACCAACTCTTCCCAGGTGGAGAATATTTTCGGAGGTAAGTCAAAGAAATCAACCACAACTTTTCCTTCTAGATAATTCACAAATAAACACATATAGGTATCGTTGTCATTCACAGCGATGTAATGACAAACATTTGAAAAAACAATCAAATGCTCTTATGTGGAAATAATGTAATTTCCAGAAAAATTTAGGCAAATGATATTTGAACTTTGGCAAAGGATTGGTTGCGGGCGCAAGATTCAAGGGAGGAGAAACATGCCATGGAGTAGTGGTAGCATCTTCCTCAAATTGAAATAAGCCATATTTACTAATGTCCTCAGCTGGATTTGTGGTAGATTGAATAAGAACAACATGACTATAGATACTCCCGATCGAAGTCGAAGCAGAAGGTTGTCAGGAAGATGAATTACTAGTGCCACCTCTAGAACCACTGCTTCCTATTCCAGTACTAGTGCCTGATATTTTGAATATGTAAGGAAGTAGAGAGGATGATGAACTAGCCAAATCAGACAAGGACACATGAAGCTTAGGTTGTTGTCCTTGGAGAACAAATTTTATTCTTCCTACTTCGGGAATGAGAGTAAAGTCAGGTGATTGATCTCGTATTCGTCGAGATATATAGGAGGGAGATGACATAACACATGCTAATGTTAGGGTTAGGTGGTCATGTTAGGCAATTAGTGATGAGGATGGTTTCTAATCATCCTCTGACAAGCATCCCATTGTTCCTTAATTTGAGCCTCTTTAGAAACAACTTCCCAAGAATGATTCAGTTCAACTTGACTATTGGCAGTCTCAAGAATGAGGTTATACAAGGTAAGGGTAATGATTTTTTGATCATGTATACCGTTACCTAGGTTAGGCTGTCTTTGAGTAAGCACAGTCATGAGTCAAGAGAAGAATCTGAACAAAAGTATACAAGCTATAAAAAAACAACAAATATAAATTGAAGTAGTAAATATAAACAATAAGTTTACAAGTGTACAAAAAATACAAACAAGGGAAATGAAAATGGAGTCATTCATCCCCAGTATGGTCGCCAAAGAAAATGTTGAGTAAGAGAAATGGAAGTCCTTACAACATTTTTTCAAATCTTGTTTGGCTAAGACAAGATAGGCGGGATTATCACCCTAATTTATAGCCTTATTGAAAGTTTAATTAACCTTCAAGTTATTAAATTAAAGACCAAATGTTGTTTTTTTTTATCATTTATCAAATGAAAACTGAAATAAAGAAGTCCAATTTTTTTAGATAATAATTTAAACAAGAAGCAAAATCACAAAATCTGATAGAAATAAGAAAGACCGAGAGAGTTGTAAAACCATCAATGATTTTATTCATTCATTCTGTAACAACCAATACACTTCACATACTTTCAAAGTATGGACCAGATGAAAGTTTAGCAGCCTAAGGTAACACACACATAGGCCACTGGTGCCTTCAAATCAAGCCAAGAATGATAAGCCAACATCCACAACTTGCACTCCATTATCACTCTACACAAGAATCATATTTAGCATTGAGAAATTAATCCAGTAACCAAAAGAAGTCAACAGACTATCAAACAAACAATCAACCTGGAAGCATATCAGAATTCAATGCTCCTTGGTCCTAGCTTTTCATCACCTTCAACAGACCCTGTTATCACAAGACATGTCTTAGCTTAGAAATCAGAGATGAATGAAGTAGTAATGAAATCTCACTTGGAAGTAAGGGCAAACCTTATCAGAGCAATGTGTTATGCCCCCCTCTCCTTTGTCCAACTTACTTCCTTTTAATATCTCCAAGGTAGTTTAATTACTCAACCACTTCATTCTCTTTAATGAATAAATAAAGTATTTCATCCTTGTATCTTCCACCTTGAATGCATGCCATATCAATCTCACCACGTCATACAATTCATGTAATTATGTAAAAAAGGAAATAATCATGAGATCCCCTTGCCACTCCATGTGACAATTATGCAATTTACCAAAAATTATCCATTTCATAATTTATCCAAACATGAAGCATGTAAAATATAAGGCTATTCAAAATAATGCTAGCAAATATGAGCTGTCAAAATAAACATGAGCTGTCCAAAAATGATACTCTGTCCAAAATAAAGGCAAACAACAAGTCCATATATATGTGCTAAAGAAATTATGAGAAACCATATTTACTGTAAGAGGTTTCCCCTCTCTTGCTATGACTACTCTTAGCCTTTCCATTTTTTCGAATTGATGAATCTTCCTTAGCAAATTTCTGATCATTCTCTTGCATATGGGAAGTGAGTGAATAAGAATATTCTTGTGATGATTTTGACCTGGTTGCTACTACTTTCTCTTCCTCGAGGTTTTCTTCAAGTTCAGTGATTTTGGACTTATGATGGGAATGCGAGGCTTGGGATTGAGGCTGAAAATTTCGATGCAGAGGAGGAGGTGGTGGCAGCGCACTAGTGGGCCAAGCATGAAAGAGAGGCTACTGCATGTTATTGATATTTTTCCATCCTTGTGAGTGTCTGGGAGGAGGGTGCACAATATTTTGCCAACCATCTCGTTCTGACACAACTAAGGATTGAAATTATGATTTTGAACTGGTATGCCAATATTTAGGCATGGATTCTCAGGAATATGCAGAGGTATGTAAGCTTGTTGGCCAACCAAGTTGAGGAACCCTATTTGTAACAATTGATTAAACTCTTCTGAATCTGCATCAAAATGTATAGAGAACCTTAATCTTTGTTTCCCCTTTGCCAGGGACCCAATCCTCTGCCTCTGTTATTACTCCTCCTGCCATGACTGCCCCTGTTGAAAAAGCTCATTCTAACACATATTCACAAATATCAGAACCACAACACGACTAATCAATCATCTAAATTTTTGCAAAATAACAATTTAGACCTGGCTCTATATACATAACAATACATGTGCAAGCAATCAATATGCATTCCACATTCCAGAACTAGTAATTACTTAGAACATGGATTTAAAGGGATCTTGGGATTTCATGATCAACCTTGTAATTAGTGGAAAATGGTAAGTATGATCAAGAAGTACAATACAGACTATTCATTTACCATGACAAGTTCCATCACATCAACATCTTTTAATATGAAACATAGCGGATATCAAACCAACTAAACATTCCTTTTTCAACTTTTATAATTATGCCATGAAACATTTCTTACAATTATAATCTAAGCATGGGAATGAAACATGCATTTGGGTTGATGGAAGGGATTGTAATGAACAAATTTTTTTAAGTATGACGAGAAAACACAATGGACATGCTTAAACTACAATTATCTCCAATACCATTCAGTCCTTACAATTCCAACAAACATGATTATAGTCACCATACAATGAATTTTTTCAATAAAATCGGTTTATCTCTCATTCCATAAAGTATCCAGTTTGAAAACATAGTTGTGAAACATCACACAACAGTTCTGTCATCACTCGAATTGTTCTCAAAATATTTTCTTGTCACACTCCCAACATTATTTCCTTTTTTTTAAATGATCAAAATCCTTGCATTAATTCCTATTTAATACCAATTTGCATCTTCAGTCAAAACCTTACATATATATATATTTTTTTAACGAAAACGGTTATGGATTATATTAAGAAGATGGACTGGCCAGTAAATTGGCAAGCCACTGGGTCCTTTACATCGAGAGTGATCTATCACTCAAAATTAAAAATCCTGGAAACTTTACCACATTACTCAGATTACTTCTTGTTAATAGCTATTTCAGCGAGCCGGATCGTCTTCGCGTCCTTACATCTTCCCATTGATAAACATTTTTTTTCTTTTTGGTTACGACCTGCCATTCATTGCTTTGACCCTGGTTAGGAATTTCTGGCTGGGCTTTCACTTCTTCTGTCTCAGCAATATCGGCCCAGCTTGAGGCTTACTTGGTTGGGCTTGAAGACCTGGGCAGAGATGCTTCCGCTGGATCTTCCCCCTTAACAGGTTCTTTGGGGATAGAGACGGATTCACCTTCAGTTTCTGACGGCGGGATC
>JASDQU010739874.1:254152-270191 GCA_032191745.1 Picea mariana
GTTGTTCATTGTTTATTTACTCTGCAACTATTGGATGATAATGCTACATTGATATAACACTTGCATTTTATGGTTAAAAAGGATTATATTGCTCTATTACTGATTCACCCCCCCTCTCAATAATCCAATAGTTGCGAAATGTCACACAACAGTTTTTTCATCACTCAAATTGTTCTCAAAATATTTTCCCGTCGCACTCCAAGCATTATTTCCTTTTTTTTTTAATGATCAAAATCCATGCACTAATTCCTATTTAATACCAATTTCCATATTCAATCAAAACCTTACAAATTACTGTCAATCATCAAATGCGAAACATTCATGTAGACAACGCTCAAAATATCAACAGAGTCATTAAACAAACATTTGAGTCATCCAAACAAGCATTTGTTTATATGAACTCTTAAATAATCGATTTCATTTCTTATCAACAATACTCAAATGATCAAATCGCAACAATGCTCATTCAATCCGACCCCAAACTGGATAGATCCTCTTATTTGCAAGTAGATGAAATACAAACATATGCATTGAAATCACTTAATCAATATCATGGTATCATGCCTCTATTATGGCCAAAAGGTCAAGAAATCAAACTTGACAGAGATGTCACGAAACAATAGGGGTTTCAAAACTTTACCACCACCAAAGCATAACCATCAACTTTGCGTGGCCCAATGGGTTACTAAGAAACAATCTTAGACTCTGGTGTGACATTGTCACAAATCTAATCATAACACATAGAGACAATGAAGCCTCCTTTTTGTTTTCGGTCACAAACAACGACCATAATCAAAATGACCAGTGTTTTACAATATCATTGTTTCCAATGAATAACAAAATTCCGATAATAGGAGGGATTTGAACCAAAACGTTTAAGTTCGGACTTGGCTCGACAAAATGTGCATGTGGGTAGACCAACAAGGTTATGCATAAGGTCACATGATATTTCAAGAAACATTGTAGCGTCTGCAACACTAAAACACCAAAGACCCAAAACACCAGATCTTGGCATTTTAATGAGCCATAGATAAACACAGACCAACATGATAAATAGGCAACCAAAATCCATAACTATGGCAATCAACCATCCATCATAACATTCAAACTTCTGTGCATAATTTTTTCCAAAAATAGGAGCAAAACCACCTTATTTTTCTTCAAAACAGAATATGAAAGCATCAAATGACAAGCACAACATGTAGTTACAGAGCTGGGTGTAAATGATTAAACAAAAATCACATTAGATGATAGGGAATCACAACCCTAGTACCTGATGTTGTGCAGGTTAAAAGGCGCCTTTGAACAGTTGTTGCGGTTACTAGAGATCGATTTTTACTAACAAATGAAACGAATGCCAAAACCCAAAATGGTAGCTTCGAACAACAAGATGGTGCCAAAACCTCAAGCAAGCAACATGTGCCAAGTAAGCACCAACGCATTTTGGATCACATGTTACCAATGCAACTACCTACCATATTAATCATTGTTGGCAAACAATAATGTCCATCCTATGGTATATGCATACAAGATGTCCCACACGCGTTCGAAACATCAACATTCACTAACATATGAACTTCCAACACTTAGCCACTATAATAAAGATCGTCGGACATACCATGCAATGTCTATAAAATATACATGTTGGATCATATCGATACAATATAAAATATGTGTGCGGTGTGAATAATATCCCATATGCATTAATACCTTCAACATTCTTCCAAATATAAATCATTATGCTATCACAATGTAACAATAAGGTCGACACTCCCACATCCTTGTAGCTTGTCTAATATGTATTAGACCATGTACATATAACCTGTGTAATATATATAAGTGATGCGATATGTCCATATGTATGCAGGTCACCCTTTTCTTGTATGTCTAAAACTTAGTAGCTAGTGGGTAAATATCATGTCGATGCATTCATAAAAAACCAAACACTCTTTTATCATTTGAAACAACAACCATAAAACACCCTTTTTGAAGATGATTTTGCACAACATTTGTACTTAGAATCAAAAAATTTCCCAAAGAGGATTTTTGAATACCATTTGAAACCACTCAAGCTCATATCAAAATAATCATCATGCAGGTGATCCATAAGTATCAAAGACAACCATCAACAATAAAAAATTTAAGTGATTTTTTTCTTTAAAGGGGCTCTTCTTGGTTATTTATTTGAATGACACTATAGGGGGTCCCCACTTATAGTTTATTTAATATAATGTATATATAATTTAAAAAAAAAATGTGTATGCCTTGCAATTCTTTGCAGACAAGTGACTATTGATGTTTTTGAGAGTCAACAATGGCGACTCCACAGGGAAGGCAATGTTATATTGGCTTGAACTTAGCTTTTTGGTTTCATAGACAAATAAATTTTTTCTATTTATGTACTCAAGAATTTTCTTTTTTATCTGGTATGCTCTTTCAAATTGGGGTGGCAGAAGGTAGAAAAGGAAAAAATGAGAGAAGGGATAAATTTATTACTCAAGTTTAAGCAAAGTGGTTGTAGATGTAGCACAATACAAGGTTGCGGACCACAAGTGATTGTCTTTCTTTCTGTTCCAGATACTTATCCGTACTTAAGAATACTTTTGCAAAACAAGGAAAAAATGTGGTTGTACATGACTTATTCAAATCAGGATGAAACAAAACTTCAACAAAATTAAAGGCGGAGCAAAAAAAAACTACAGTCAAATTGAAAATCAAACCTCAAGAAAGATTGGAAAGTGAAACAACAGTACCGAAGAAAATAAAATGTAGAACAGTAAAACAACTCTACAACCTAAACTGATATTTATATGAAACATTGATTCAGAAAATGTAAGAGTTATCTAGGCTCAACATAATGTTTCAAATGCGAGCCATTAGTCGTGAAAGATAATAATCACTCTTCGAAGTCTTTTAATATGTAATTATTATTTCCAACTACTAGAGCGATCTTGTAGGGATTGAGCTAGAGTTTTTGGAATTTAGAATGCTTGCCTTTATCAGCATATGTAGAGTCCCAAAGCAAGACTTTGTCATTGACCTTAAACTTGACAGATTTGGCACGCTTATCGAAGTAGTTCTTGACTGTCTGCTGCCTTTTCTTCAAATTTTCCAATGCATGGTTTCTTTGTTCTTCTAAAGCCAAAAAAGCATCCATTCTCTGGGAAATATCAGTGGAATTTAACTCTTCAGTCTGTATTGCTAAACGAAGGGAAGTAAGTTGAAGTTCAACATGCATCACAACTTCCTGACCATATAAGAGTGATAAAGGGGTATGGCCAATGCTATTTTTGGCGGTTGTGTGATCAAACCAAAGTGCATATGTGACAAGAGTGTGCCATTGACAATGCTTGTCATCAATAATCCTTTTCAGGATCTTGATCAGGTTTTTGTTGGTTGACTCAACTTGCCCAATTCCCCGAGGGTAATAGGTGGATGAGGTGAAGTGTTTGACTCCAAATTCACTCAGAAATTGAGAAAACTTTGCAAAAATAAATGTTGATCCGTTATATGAAATTATTTCGAGTGGAGGGCCAAAGCGTGCCAAGATATTAGATTCTAAGAAGTTGATCACCTGCTCATCCTGTGCGTTTTTAAGAGGGAAAAAATTAGTCCAGTTGGTAAAATATTCTTTTGCCGTCAAGATAAACACATGTCCTACAAAAGATGGAGGGTTGATAAGGCCGATAAAGTCTAATCCCCATTTAGCCAATGGAAAATCAGGTAGAACTGGTTGCAAAGGCATATATGAAAACTATACCTTGCCAGAAAACTTTTGACATTTTTCACAAGCCAGAATGAACTTGAAAGAATCTTGAAACATCAAGGGCCAAAAATAACTAACCCCGATGATCTTGAAAGCAAAGGCCTTTACTGCGAAATGGCCACTGATATGGAGGTTAGAATCTACAGATCCATGAAGTTCATTTAAAATTTTTGGGGCTATGTTATCATCAACACATCTTAGTAGTAGCCCATCAATAGATTTACAATAAAGGATGTTCCCAAGGATGAGGTACTTTGGGGCTAACAAGCGTAATATTCTACACTTATGTGAATCTAAATGACTTGGGAAATTCTAATGCAAAAGATAATAGATGATATCCTTGTACCAAGGATGATCAACCGAGTTAATATCAAGATTTTCCAAGAAAAATAATTCCAACAAAACATTCTCGTCTTCCTCAAGAGAATCACCTGGTTCAGGGTGTTGAGCCAAGTGAAGAGCTAGATCACCTGGTTGTGGTGATCGTTAAATCATGTTCTTGAATCTTGGCAAGGCAATGATTATGTTTTCCTGAAAGATGAGTCTATGTAAGAAAAAACTTGATTGCAAGCAAAGGGACTCTTACCTACGTTTTCTTGCCCAAAATAAAATGCCTGAACTTTCCTATAGCTTTTACCAAGGTGAAAGTGTGTTTTTCAATTAGAGTATACTTCACCTCATCATCTGATAAACTTTGACTCATACAGGCTATGGGATTTTCTTGGTTTTGGTCATCAACTTGCAAAAGGATGACAAAGATTGCCTCTTCTATGGCATTGGCATAGATAATGAAGTCTTTATTAAAATTAGGCTTGGTTAAAACTAGTGCAGAGCTGATTAATTTCTTGATTCCTATAAAAGCCTTTTCTACCTCATCAGTCCAAGAGATGGTTCTATCCTGCTTCAACAAATTATGAATAGGTTTAACCATCACAATGAATTCAGGAACATACCTCCTAACAAAGTTAATGGTGCCCATGAAAGCTTGAACACTTTGCTTAGAGGTAGGAGCAGGCAGGTTGATAATCACAAAAATTCTCTCGGGGTCAATACTAAAACCAAATTCATAAACAATATGAACAAGGAGTTTGCCTTGAGTAACTCCGAAAATAGACTTAGAAGGATTCAATGACATACCAAATTTTCTGCAACGCAGAAGGACTTTCCTAAGATGATCAAAATGATTTGACCGATTTTTAGAATAGACAGTTAAGTCAACAAGATAAACTTGAATTATCTTACCAATCAAATCATTGAAAGCTATTTGCATAGATATTTGGAATGTGGCACTTGCATTAGACAATCCAAAAGGCGTGCGTTCTTAGAAAAAGGTGCCCCATCTGGTGGTGAATGTGGTTTTGTATTTTTCAACCCTCTCGACTCTAATTTGATTGTATAAAAAAAAACATCAAGCAAGGACATTATTTGAGATCCGACTACCTGTTGCAGGATCATTTCCATATTAGGAAGCAAAAAGTTATCTTTAACACTAGCTCTATTTAAATCATGAAAGTCAACACATAACTTGATCTCACTAGTTTGCTTCCATACATGAACTAGATTTGAGACCCATTCAAAATAATTTGCTGGAAAGATGATTTGAGCTTTTAGTAATTTTTCAATTTCCTTTCTGATAGTAGCTTCGAGGGCAGGGTTTACAGGCCTTTGTCTCTGCCTTATTGGTTTCGCCCCTTCCTTAATATGAATGGCATGTTGGATGACATTTGGATCAAAACCATGAAGATCCTCATACGACCAAGAAAAGATGTCCTTGAATTCACATAATAAGTCCATGAATCTTTCTTTTTCCTCTTGTGAACATTGGGCTCCTATTTTAAGAATTTTGGGATCATCTGAGGTTTTAATGTTCATGGAGACAATGTCTCCAACTTTCATCTTTGACTCCTCTTCTACAACATTTTCCTTTTTACCAACATCACTCATTGAAAATTAACTCTCTAGAGGAGTCAAGACTTTTGGAAACTTATCATCTTCAATATAAATCACTTCCTTAGGATTAATAGGTTCATTTTGTAAGAAAACATAGATATCCTCATCATTTTTGAAAACCTGCCATGATTCAACATTGTCAGGAATATGTGGATGATATAGAGACATAAAAGTGCAATCGGGTTGTTGCGGTAACAACTGTCAAGTAGGAGAGGCAACAAAAATTGCCAACCTGTCAGCCATTGTGTTAAGCTCCCTTTTTATGTGAGTGATTTTGAAAGATAACATATTTGAAATCAAGGCCCAAAGGACCTAAGTGTACCTTTTCATCAACTTTTTATTGGGTTTATAAATTTTTCTAACAAGATTAACCACAAGCTCGGAATCACCAAATACAGTAAGATGACCACAACCCAGATTATAAGCATTCTCGATACTTAACAATTGGGCTTCAAACTCAACAACATTTTTGGTGCAAGCGAATTCTAACATGAAGGAGAAGTTATAAATTTTTCCTACGGGTGAGTAAAGGATAATACCAACTCAATTTACTTCGCTAGAGCCTGCACCATCAAAGTGCATATGCCACATTCTGTCATCATAGTAAATTTGTTCGTGTGGCACATCATCTTCTTATGTGAAAATAGAGTAAACACCCAAGATTTCCTCAACATAATTGACATTTAGCCGAGGAAATTTCTCAATGTAAGGTGAGATACAATATTCTCTGAGAATAATAACGTTCTTTCCATCCTTAGGGATAGATAGATGTGACCAATCTAGAGACAAGTAACCACCTGTTAGGGCTTGCCAATCTCTTCCCAAGATAATTGAGTAATTGCTGACAGGCATATCGATAACTTGAATGTTAAGGGTGGTGTGTATTTCTGGATGTGCGCAAAGCACTAAGGTTACATCTTTGATATCACCAATCATGGATTGTTGTTGATTATTATAGGAGAGCATGCTTCTCACATTTTTGTTTGTACAAGAGAGGCCCAACACTTCCATAATGATCTTTGACATGACACTTGGGCCTAAGCCACCATCAATGAGGTAGAAATGGTCTATTCTCTCTAAAATATTTACATAAATATAGAAAGGGGGGTAACTTACAAATATCCTAAAGTTATTTACACCTATCCTATTTACATGAGACTCTTCTTCATCACAATCTTTCGTGAGATTGACTATGTTTACCTTCCATGAAATCTCTAAAATGTTGTTGCTGTTTTGGTACAATTACCATATCCAAAAGAGTAGCATCAACTTTTATGTTAGCCAATTGATTTAAAATATTATACTTTGAATAAGGAACAATGAATTGATGACTAGTAGAAGGGTGGACATCTTGTGAGCTAGTATTTTGAGTGGATGTGCTAGGGGAAAAAGTACTCTTGGAATAATCAACTTTTTCCTTATTGGCATATGATTTATTTATGGTATTAACTACCATAATGTCATCTCGCGGGGCCCAATCTAAGACAAAAATGGTAGTATCTGGTTTCTTACCAAAGATTCGATCCCTCACATTTTTCTTGATTTCGCAAGTGCTTTCCCCGTGATGTTCTTCAAAAAAAGTACACCAGGCTCTCAGAAATATGGCCTTGGGTTGAAAATTATTTCTCACAAAATTTTTAGTAGTAGCCTGGGTAGAGGCCTTGATGGTAGAAGTAGAAGCAATTCCCTTCCTTTCAAAAGAGATCATGCGATTATTAATGTCTTGCATAAGATGCAAAATCGTAGACATATCAATTTGCTTGGCATAGTCCTTCTTAGAAAGACCAGTTATGTCTAGATGCTCTTCATACTCCAAACTAATCTTAAGGGTATATCCGATATTATCTATGAATTTATCTTCAAATTTGTGATGATAAAAAGAGGGTAAAGCATTGTAGAAATGCATGAACACAACTTGATTTTGAGGTCCGATCAGTTTAGAGATTTGATTATCTAACTTGGTGAAGCAAAGATTAAAAGCCTTATTGGTTTCACCTTTGTTATATGTAATGTTATTGTACTCCTTTAACTAATCGGATGGACTCTTGGGTTGTCCAAAAGTGGACTTGAACCAATAGACCAACTCTTCCCAGGTGGAGAATATTTTCGGAGGTAAGTCAAAGAAATCAACCGCAACTTTTCCTTCTAGATAATTCACAAATAAACACATATAGGTATCGTTGTCATTCACACCGATGTAATGACAAACATATGAAAAAACAATCAAATGCTCTTATGTGGAAATAATGTCATTTCCAGAAAAATTTAGGCAAATGATATTTGAACTTTGGCAAAGGATTGGTTGCGGGCGCAAGATTCAACGGAGGAGAAACATGCCATGGAGTAGTAGTAGCATCTTCCTCAAATTTAAATAAGCCATATTTATTAATGAACTTGGCTGGATTTGTGGTAGATTGAACAGGAAAAACATGGCTATAGATACTCCCGATCAAAGTCGAAGCAGAAGGTTGTCAGGAAGATGAATTACTAGTGCCACCTCTAGAACCACTGCTTCCTATTCCAGTACTAGTGCCTGGCATTTTGAATATGTAAGGAAGTAGAGAGGATGATGAACTGGCCAAATCAGACAAGGACACATGAAGCCTAGGTTGTTGTCCTTGGAGAACAAATTTTATTCTTCCTACTTCGGGAATGAGAGTAAAGTCAGGTGATTGATCTTGTATTCGTCGAGATATATAGGAGGGAGATGGAATAACACATGCTAATGTCGAGGTTAGGTGGTCATGTTAGGAAATTAGTGACGAGGATGGTTTCTAATCATCCTCTGACAAGCATCCCACTATTCCTTAATTTGAGCCTCTTCAGAAACAACTTCCCAAGAATGATTCAGCTCAACTTGACTATTAGCAGTCTCAAGAATGAGGTTATACAAGGTAAGGGTAATGATGTTTTGATCATGTATACCGTTACCTAGGTTAGGTTGTCTTTGAGTAACCATGGTCACGAGTCAAGAGAAGAATCTGAACAAAAGTATACAAGCTATAAAAAAACAACAAATATAAATTGAAGTAGTAAATATAAACAATATGTTTACAAGTATACAAAAAAGACAAACAAGGGAAATGAAAATGGAGTCCTTCATCCCCAGTATGGTCGCCAAAGAAAATGTTGAGTAAAATAAATGGAAGTCCTCACAACATTTTTTCGAATCTTGTTTGGATAAGACAAGATAGGCGGGATTATCACCCTAATTTATAGCCTTATTGCAAGTTTCATTAACCTTCAAGTTATTAACTTAAAGACCAAATGTTGTTTTTTTATCATTTATCAAATGCAAACTAAAATAAAGAAGTCCGATTTTTTTAGATAATAATTTAAACAAGAAGCAAAATCACAAAATCTGATAGAAATAAGAAAGACCAAGAGAGTTGCAAAACCATAAATGATTTTATTCATTCATTCTGTAACAACCAATACACTTCACATACTTTCAAAGTATGGACCAGATGAAAGTATAGCAGCCTAAGGTAACACACACATAGGCCACTGGTGCCTTCAAATCAAGCCAAGAATGATAAGCCAACATCCACAAATTGCACTCCATTATCACTCTACACAAGAATCATATTTAGCATTGAGAAATTAATCCAGTAACCAAAAGAAGTTAGCAGGCTATCAAACAGACAATCAACCTGGAAGCATATCATAATTCAATGCTCCTTGGTCCTAGCTTTTCGTCACCTTTAACAGACCCTGTTATCACAAGACATGCCTTAGCTTAGAAATCAGAGATGAATGAAGTAGTAATGAAATATCACTTGGAAGTAAGGGAAAACCTTATCAGAGCAATGTGTTCTTCCCCCCTCTCCTTTGTCCAACTTACTTCCTTTTAATATCTCCAAGGTAGTTGAATTACTCAACCACTTCATTCTCTTTAAAGAATAAATAAAGTATTTCATCCTTGTATCTTCCACCTTGAATGCATGCCACATCAATCTCACCATGTCATACAATTCATGTAATTATGTAAAAAATGAAATAATCATAAGAGCCCCTTGCCACTCCATGTGGCAATTATGCAATTTACCAAAATTTATCCATTTCATAATTTATCCAAACATGAAGCATGTAAAATATAAGGCTATATAAAATAATGCTAGCAAATATGAGCTGTCAAAATAAACATGAGCTGTCCAAAATAAAGTGCAAACAACAAGTCCATATATAGGTGCCAAAGAAATTATGAGAAACCATATTTACTGTAAGAGGTTTCCCCTCTCTTGCTATGACTACTCTTAGCCTTTCCATTTTTTTGAATTGATGAATCTTCCTTAGCAAATTTTTGATCATTCTCTTGCATATGGGAAGTGAGTGAATAAGAATATTCTTGTGATGATTTTGACCTGGTTGCTACTACTTTCTCTTCCTCGAGATTTTCTTCAAGTTTAGTGATTTTGGACTTATGATGGGAATGCAAGGCTTGGGATTGAGGCTGAAAATTCCGATGTGGAGGAGGAGGTGGTGGCAGCGAACTAGTGGGCCAAGCATGAAAGAGAGGCTACTGCATGTTATTGATATTTTTCCATCCTTGTGAGTGTCTGGGAGGAGGGTGCACAATATTTTGCCAACCATCTCGTTCTGACACAACTAAGGATTGAAATTATGATTTTGAACTGGTATGCCAATATTTAGGCATGGATTCTCAGGAATATGCAGAGGTATGTAAGCTTGTTGGCCAACCAAGTTGAGGAACCCTATTTGTAACAATTGATTAAACTGTTCCGAATCTGCATCAAAATGTATAGAGAAGCTTAATATTTTGTTTTCCCTTTGCCAGGGACCCAATCCTCTGCCTCTGTTATTACTCCTCCTGCCATGACTGCCCCTGCTGAAAAATATCATTCTAACACATATTCACAAATATCAGAACCACAACACGACTAATCAATCATCTAAAATTTTGTAAAATAACAATTTAGACCTGGCTCTATATACATAACAATACATGTGCAAGCAATCAATATGCATTCCACATTCCAGAACTAGTAATTACTTAGAACATGGATTTATAGGGATCTTGGGATTTCATGATCAACCTTGTAATTAGCAGAAAATGGTAAGTATGATCGAGAAGTACAATACCGACTATTCATTTACCATGACTAGTTCCATCACATCAACATCTTTTAATATGAAACATAGCGGATATCAAACCAACTAAACATTCCTTTTTCAACTTTTATAATTCTGCCATGAAACATTTCTTACAATTATAATCTAAGCATGAGAATGAAACATGTATTTGGGTTGATGGAAGGGATTGTAATGAATGGAAAATGTTAAGTATGACGAGAAAACACAATGGACATGCTTAAACTACAATTATCTCCAATATCATTCAATCCTTACAATTCCAACAAACAGGATTATAGTCACCATACAATGAATTTTTTTCAATAAAATCAGTCTATCTCTCATTCCATAAAGTATCCATTTTGAAAATATAGTTGTGAAATGTCACACAACAGTTCTGTCATAACTCAAATTGTTCTCAAAATATTTTCTTGTCACACTCCCAACATTATTTCCTTTTTTTTTAAATGATCAAAATCCTTGCATTAATTCCTATTTAATACCAATTTCCATCTTCAGTCAAAACCTTACATATTACTATCAATCATCAAATGTGAAACATTCATGTAGACAATGCTCAAAATATCAACAGAGTCATCAAACAAACATTTGAGTCATCCAAACAAGCAATTGTTTATTTGCGCTCCTAAATAATTGATTTCATTTCTTATCAACAACACTCAAATGATCAAATCGTAACAATCCTCGTTCAATCCGACCCCAAACTGTATAGAGCCTCTTATTTGCAAGGAGATGACAAACTAACATATGCATTGAAATCACTCAATCAATATCATGGTATTGTGCCTCTATTATGGCTAAAAGGTCACAAAATCGAACTCGATAGAGATGTCACGAAACATTAGGGGTTTCAAAACTTTACCACCACCAAAGCACAACCATCAACTTTGCGTGGCCGAATGGGTTACTAAGAAACAATATCAGACTCTAGTGTGACACTGTCACAAATCTAATCAAAATACACATAGACAACGACGCCTTCTTTTTGTTTTTGGTCCCAAACAACGACCATAATCAAAATGACCAGGGTTTTACAGGATTGTGGTTGCCAACGAATAACATAATTCTGATAATAGGAGGGATTTGACCCAAAATGTTTAAGTTCAAACTTGGCCCGAACGAATGTGATTACGGGTAGACCAACAAGGTTATGCATAGGATCACATGATATTTCAAGAAACAATGCAGAGTCTACAACACTAAAACACCAAAGACCCAAAACACCACACCTTGCCATTTTAATGAGCCATAGATAAATGTAGAACAACATGATAAATAGGAAACCAACAACCATAACTATGGCAATCAACCATCCATCATAACATTCAAACTTTCGTTCATGCATTTTTTCAAAAATAGGAGCAAAACCACCTTATTTTTCTTCAAAATAGAACATGAAAGCATCAAATGACAAGCAGAACATGCAGTTACAGATCTAAGCATAAATTATTAAGAAAAAATCACATTATATGATAGGGAATCGAAACCCTAGTACCTGGTGTTGTGCAGGTTAAAAGGCGCCTTTGAGAGGTTGTTGCAGTTACTAGAGCTCAATTTTTACCAACGAATGAAACAAATACCAAAACCCAAAATGGTAGCTTCGAACATCAAACTGGTGCATTAACTGCTGGTCACGTCATGTTGGGGTGATGACCAACATTAATCACTTGCTAAACCCAAGACAAGCCATGTCAAAACCTCAAGCAACCACCAAGTGCCAAGTAAGCGCCAACGCATTTTGGATCACATGTTACCAATGCAACCACCTACCATATTAGTCACCGTCGGTAAAAAACAATGTCTGTCCTATGGTATATGCATACAAGATGTTTCACGCACGTTCAAAACATCAACATTCAC
This sequence comes from Picea mariana, assembly GCA_032191745.1. Classification (NCBI taxonomy): domain Eukaryota; kingdom Viridiplantae; phylum Streptophyta; class Pinopsida; order Pinales; family Pinaceae; genus Picea; species Picea mariana. The sequence goes on from JASDQU010739874.1 coordinate 266,844, forward strand.
TAACATATGAACATCCAACACTTAACCACTATAATAAAAATTGTCGGCCATACCATGCAATGTGTATAAAATATACATGTTATATATATATATATATATATATATAGGTTATATGTACATATGCGCTATGTGCATATGTATGCGGGTCACCCTTTTCTTGTATGTCTAAAAGTCAACAACTAGTGGGTAAATATCATGTCGATGCATTCATAAAAAAACAAAACACTCTTTTATCATTTGAAACAACAACCATAAAACACCTTTTCTGAAGATGATTTTGCCCAACATTTTTACTTAGAATCAAAAGATTGCCCAAAGAGAAGTTTTGAATACCATTTGAAACCACTCAAGCTCATATCAAAATAATCATCATGCAGGTGATCCATAAGTATCAAAGACAACCATCAACAATAAAGAATTTAAGTGACTTTTCCTTCAAAGGGGCTCTTCCTAGTTATTTATTTGAATGTCACTATAGGGGGTCCCCACTTATAGTTTATTTAATATATATGTATATATAATATTTTTAAAAAATGTGTATGACTTGCAATTGTTTGTAGGTGGGTGACTTTTGACGATTTTGAGATTCAACAGGGGTTAGATATGAATGAAGATCAGGAAGTCAACCTCGAGTGTGAAGAGGAGGACAAAGACTTCTAGATTATGTAATGCTTAAAGAAGCCAAGAGCACAAAGAAACATGGGACTTTCAGTGACACCTACTCCACCAAGGATGAAATGGAGTCGAGCCGCCAAACTTGCTAGAGAATCAAGTCAACCTCATAGAACAACACAGAAAGAGGTAATACTCAAGATCCCTCACAATAAAAAGCATTCAAAGACTCTTGGTGAAATGATAATTGCGTGTGAGTAGTTTGAGGAGCATAATGAATTCCATGGTGACCTTGAGATTGCAAAAATTGTTGAGGACATCCAATTGAGTAGTCTACTTGTAAATGAAAGCCTAGCAGAATGGCCGGTGGATGAATTAATTGGTGTTGTCAACTTAGTAGGTAATGATAAGAAGGTTGGTCGACTAAAGAGGAAAATCAAGAGATGAAATTTTATACGAGTATATTAAAAATGAAAACTTACTGTTGAACGATTCTAGTGTCAAATTTTGACAAGAGATTTTATGGTTGAAAAAGGAAAACAAGAGAGCCCTAAGGAAGGCCTTGTGATGGTATAGGCATGCCAAGAAAAGTTTCCTACAAAATCAAAGGCTCAAGACTAGAATTGAAGGACTGCAACTAGGGACTTCTGAACTCAATGTATCTTCTCATGTGGTCGTCCAGGCCTAACACATGACTTGTTGAAGTATCAACAATATCGTAATCATTTTTGAAGGGTGTCTGAAGGTCTAATTTTGCAAGCGTACTTGCAACTCCTTAGGCACGAGGGAGATGTAGGGTCCCTGTTTTGATGAATTTGGTACAATCTACATGACCTTGTCTTGATTACTTACCTTGTTGTTTGCCAACTTATTACCTTATAATAACATATCTTTTACTGTTTTGGCTTCAAAACACATTTTTGGCTCAAAGTCTACTGAATGGGTCATGTAGTTTCCTTGATGGTTAAGCTATTTTCCACTCATTCCAGCTGATTCAAAGATATGGGTTATGTAGAGAATCACATACACATGGGCATCCACTATCCAATTTTTCCAACACTACAACAACTGAAGCATTATTTCTGATCAACACTCCAATTGATTCCTATAGTACACACAATTTTGTTACTATTTCATGCCTTCAGTCATGAAATCATAACAAATTGACTTATTAAAAAATTCTTTTTTTCGACTGGTTTGTCTGAAGCTAATGTTGTAATATCTCGACTATGCTTAGTAGATTGTATGGGATTGGAAGTTTAAGAAATATTAGTTTTTAATTTGAATATCACTGTCTAAATATCAAATGCATTCGTGCTCAAACATATGGATTGATACACTGATAATAGCATCAAGGAGGAAGTAGTTCACACTCTGTTCAACATCTATGTACTTTGTTGATTTTGGATTATAATGTCTGGTTTATGCACAATTATCTGTTGAGTTTTGAGCTTGTAAGTGTATAGCGGACATACTTTTGAGTGAAGGTAGGGCCCCTTTCATCTCATAAGTAGCACCCTAGTTTGTTTTCTTTATTTCTTGCATTATAATTAATTGTAATTTCATTACTAGCATCAATTCATTAAGTTTTATTCTTATAGACAGTTCCATACATATTCTGTAGTAAGGAGAATTAGTTAATCTTGTAGTTTTGTTTGTGCTTGTAGTTCAGTTAATGCTTGTGATTATAAGAGTTTGATGATTGATTGTTTGACAGTCTAATTGGTGATTCTCTAGACAATAATTGTGAAGAGCTGCAGATTGATGCAATTGATGATCACCATTCTTCACTAATCGACAACTGCCTATGATACATACCTTGATCACATGTATTAGTTTTTTATTTTGTTGCTTCTGTTCTAGTTAGTGGTTGTCAATCTAACTCAAAAAGTGGATCCAACAGAGCACTCTTGGGTATAAAAATATATGTCCAACTTGCAATTCTACCTTAGAATATACACTGTTAGATGAGCAACTAGTTTGAGTTTATTTCATAACTTATTCAAATGGTGCGTCTCTAAGATTTGTTTTGCATATATTGTGATTGATGCTTCACAAGTTACAAACATGGATTGATAATTAATGTACCGAATTATGATTATATAATTCACCTAATAATAGGCTTGTGGTAAAATCCTCGCGGTGCATGAGAAGTTCTTGCGAACTAAGAGATTGAAAAATAATAAACTAATATAATCAATAAAATAATCCAATAATCTAAAGTTTCATGGGTTTGCAGGTTGGTGAGAGCCCTCAAGGCATGCGGGTAAATTCTTGTGCACAGGTAAAATATCCATGGTAAAGTAATGTCCAAATTGAATTGTCTGAACATAAAGGATGCGAGAATGCAAGATACGAGATATATAAAATATGTAGAACAAAAATAAAATGCTAGAAATGGCAGAATAACAGTAAAATATCCAGCATAATCTTCACAATACACAGAAATGATATAACAATAGCAATAGAAATAGAACTTTGATTCATAAAGAAATGTTCACAGGCCTCTTCGAGGGGGCAACCTCCAATCGAGCAACGCTCTGTTACAATAATCTCCCAGTTAGGGTTCTCATACCCTCGACCCTTATTTATACTAAATATGTCTATTAAGAGAAGCATCTAGAGGAAGATCCTTCTAGAAGCAGAAGCTTCTATTAGGTCTTCTTACATCCACCTTATTCTATTTTATTGAAAGGCCTTATTAATATTGACCTTTATTACATCTGAATACATTGA
>JASDQU010739874.1:270833-286656 GCA_032191745.1 Picea mariana
CTTTAGGGCAACTGCAGAGATATTTCCCTATGCCATTTCCTATAGCTTCAAGAGATTTGTCCCCCCGAAAGTGCAGGGGAAGTGACGGGAGACGCACCCAGACCGGAGCAGAAGAAATGGAGGCCATGGTTGGATCAAAGTCAGGGGTCCACGGCTGCACGGACAACCCTGATCTGCCCCAGAACCATGGCCCGGAGCTGGAAACCAAGTCTCTTTCATCAGAAGATTCAAAGATAGCTGTGAAAAAACTTTTCTCCAGGGGGCAGACTGTGACCTCATCCACAAGAAGAGGGGACCATTCGGAATCAATCCAGGAGCGAAGATCAACCAGATTCGGCCAGAAACCGTTGAACCTGCAAATCAGGGAAAGCTTGCTGAGCTGAGAGGAATACACCAGTGCTTCCTTCAGCATCTGGATAGAAACTGCCGGGGCTTCAATAATCACAGTTTTCGGAGCAGAGGAACCCCCTCGGAGGGAGGCCACATCCTTGAAAGAGGCCCGTCCCGTACGTCCCAAAGAGGGACCCTGATCTGGTAGAGGGCGGGCGGAGCAGCCCCCATCGGGCTTGGATGAAGAGGCACGAGCAGGAGCAGTGGGGGCGCCGGCCGCCATGGAGGACGCGGCCACGAGAGGGGGCGCATCAGCCGCAGGTGCAGCCACCCGGGAAGACATCTACGAATGGCCGGATCTATCTTGAGGCATCTGGAGTAGCTCGAGAGGAGGCCAGCGGGCCTGTGGAGAGCTGAAAGACCAGGCTGAAGCCCGAAAACCCTCACCTTCTCTACCGCCGCCGCTACTAGACTTTTTAAATTATTAGTTTACATTGATGTTGCGTAGAAAATAACCTATAGTTGTAAGCTCGTCAAAACCTTACATATTACTATCAATCATCAAATGTGAAACATTCATGTAGACAACACTCAAAATATCAACAGAGTCATCAAACAAACATTTGAGTCATCCAAACAAACAATTGTTTATTTGCGCTCTTAAATAATCGATTTCATTTCTTATCAACAACATTCGAATGGTCAAATCATAACAATCCTCATTCAATCCGACCCCAAACTGGATAGAGCCTCTTATTTGCAAGGAGATAACAAAAAAACATATGCATTGAAATCACTCAATCAATATCATGGTATCGTGCCTCTATTATGGCTAAAAGGTCACGAAATCAAACTCGACAGAGATGTCACAAAACACCAGGGGTTTCAAAACTTTACCACCACCAAAGCACAACCATCAACTTTGCATGGCCGAATGGGTTACTAAGAAACAATATCAGACTCTAGTGTGACACTGTCACAAATCTAATCATAATACACAGAGACAACGATGCCTTCTTTTTGTTTTTGGTCCCAAACAATGACCATAATCAAAATGACCAGGGTTTTATAGGATTGTGGTTGCCAACAAATAACATAATTCGGATAATAGGAGGGATTTGACCCAATTGTTTAAGTTCAAACTTGGCCCAAACAAATGTGATTACGGGTAGACCAACAAGGTTATGCATAGGGTCACATGATATTTCAAGAAACAATGTAGAGTCTGCAACACTAAAACACCAAAGACCCAAAACACCACACCCTGCCATTTTAATGAGCCATAGATAAATGTAGACCAACATGATAAATAGGAAACCAACAACCATAACTATGGCAATCAACCATCCATCATAACATTCAAACTTCCGTGCATGCATTTTTCCAAAAATAGGAGCAAAACCACCTTATTTTTCTTCAAAATAGAACATCAAAGCATCAAATGACAAGCAGAACATGCAGTTATAGATCTAAGCATAAATTATTAAGAAAAAGTCACAATAGATGATAGGGAATCGAAACCCTAGTACCTGGTGTTGTGCAGGTTAAAAGGCACCTTCGAGCGATTGCTGTAGTTACTAGAGCTCGATTTTTACTAATGAATGAAACAAATGCCAAAACCCAAAATGGTAGCTTCGAACATCAACCTGGTGCATTAATTGCTGGTCACGTCATGCTAGGGTGATGACCAACATTAATCAATTGCTAAACCCAAGACAAGCCATGTCAAAACCTCAAGCAACCACCGAGTGCCAAGTAAGCGCCAATGCATTTTGGATCACATGTTACCAACGCAACTACCTACCATATTAGTCACCGTCAGTAAACAACAATGTCCGTCCTATGGTATATGCATACAAGATGTCTCACACGTGTTCAAAACATCAACATTCACTAACATATGAACATCCAACACTTAGCCACTATAATAAAAATCGTCGGCCATACCATGCAATGTTTATAAAATATACATGTTGGATCATATCGATACGATATACAATATGTGTGCGGTGTGAATAATATGCCACATGCATTAAGAGCTTCAAAATGTTTCCAAATATAAATCATTATGCTATCACAATATAACAATAAGGTCGACACTCCCACATCCTTGTAGTTTGTCTAATATATATTGGACCATGTGTACACACACACACACACACACACACACACACACACACACACACACACACACACACACACACACACACACACACACACATATATCTAGGTTATATGTACATATGCGCTATGTGCATATGTATGCAGGTCACCCTTTTCTTGTATGTCTAAAAGTCAACAACTAATGGGTAAATATCATGTCGATGCATTCATAAAAAAACAAAACACTCTTTTATCATTTGAAACAACAGCCATAAAACACCTTTTCTGAAGATGATTTTGCCCAACATTTTTACTTAGAATAAAAAAATTGCCCAAAGAGAAGTTTTGAATACCATTTGAAACCACTCAAGCTCATATCAAAATAATCATCATGCAAGTGATCCATAAGTATCAAATACAACCATCAACAATAAAGAATTTAAGTGACTTTTCCTTCAAAGGGGCTCTTCCTAGTTATTTATTTGAATGTCACTATAGGGGGTCCCCACTTATAGTTTATTTAATATATATGTATATATAATATTTTTAAAAAATGTGTATGCCTTGTAATTGTGTGCAGGTGGGTGACTTTGATGATTTTGAGAGTCAACAGGGGTTAGATATGAACGAAGATCAGAAATTCGACCCCGAGTGTGAAGAGGAGGACAAAGACTTCTAGATTATCTCAAGCTTAAAGAAGCCAAGAGCACAAAGAAATGGGGGACTTTCGGTGACACCTACTCCACCAAGGATGAAAAGGAGTCGAGCCACCAAACTTGCTAGAGAATCAAGTCAACCTCATAGAACAACAAAGAAAGAGGTAATACTCAAGATCCCTCACAATAAAAAGCATTCAAAGACTCTTGGTGAAACGATAATTGCGTGTGAGCAGTTTGAAGAGCATAATGAATTCCATGGTGACCTTGAGATTGGGAAAATTGTTGAGGACATCCAATTGAGTAGTCTACTTGTAAATGAATTCCTAGTAGAATGGCCGATGGATGAATTAATTGGTGTTGTCAACTCAGTAGGCCGTGACAAGAAGGTTGGTCGACTAAAGAGGAAAATCAAGAGATGAAATTTTATACAAGTATATTAAAAATGAAAAATTACTGTTGAATGATTCTAGTGTCAAATTTCTAGAAGAGATTTTATGGTTGAAAAAGGAAAACAAGAGAGCCCTAATGAAGGCCCTGTGATGGTATAGGCATGCCAAGAAAATTTTCCTACGAAATCAAAGGCTGAAGACTAGAATTGAAGGACTGCAACCAGGGACTTCTGAACTCAATGTATCTTCTCATGTGGTCGTCCAAGCCTAACACACGACTTGTTGAAGTATCAACAATTTTGTAATCATTTTTGAAGGGTGTCTGAAGGTCTAATTTTGCACGAGGACTTGCAATTCCTTAGGCATGGGGGAGATATAGGGTCCCTATTTTGATGAATTTGGTACAGTCTACATGACCCTTTCTTGATTACTTACCTTGTTGTTTGCCATCTTATTACCTTATAATAACATATCTTTTACTGTTTTGTCTTCAAAACACATTTTTGGCTCAAAGTCTACTGAACAGGTCCTGTAGTTTTCTTGATGGTTAAGCTATTTTCCACTCATTCCAGCTGATTCAAAGATATGGGTTATGTAGAGAATCACATACACATGGGCATCCACTATCCAATTTTTCCAACACTACAACAACTGAAGCACTATTTCTAATCAACACTCCAATTGATTCCTGTAGCGCACAAAATTTTGTTACTATTTCATGCCTTCAGTCATGAAATCATAACGAATTGACTTATTACAAAATTCTTTTGTTCGATTGGTTTGTCTGAAGCTAATGTTGTAATATCTTGACTATCCTTAGTAGATTGTATGGGATTGGAAGTTTAAGAACTATTAGTTTTTAATTTGAATATCATTGTCTAAATATCAAAGGCATTCGTGCTCGAACATATGGATTGATACACTGATAATAGCATCAAGGAGGAAGTAGATCACACTATGTTCAACATCTATGTACTTTGTTGATTTTGGATTATAATGTCTGGTTTATGCACAATTATCTGTTGAGTTTTGAGCTTGTAAGTGTATAGCGGACATACTTCTGAGTGAAGGTAGGGCTCCTTTCATCTCATAAGTAGCACCCTAGTTTGTTTTCTTTATTTCTTGCATTATAATTAATTGTAATTTCATTACTAGCATCAATTCATTAAGTTTGAATCTTATAGACAGTTCCATACAGATTCTGTAGTAAGGAGAATTAGTTAATCTTTTAGTTTTGTTCGTGCTTGTAGTTCAACAAATGCTTGTGATTATAAGAGTTCGATGATTGATTGTTTGACAGTCTAATTGGTGATTCTCTGGACAATAATTGTCAAGAGCTACAGATTGATGCAATTGATGATCACCATTCTTCACTGATCGACAACTGCCCATGATACATACCTTGATCACATGTATTAGTTTTTTATTTTGTTTCTTCTGTTCTAGTTAGTGGTTGTCAATCTAACTGACAAAGTGGATCCAACAGAGCACTCTTGGGTATAAAAATATATGTCCAACTTGCAATTCTACCTTAGAATATACACTGTTAGATGAGCAACCAGTTTGAGTTTATTTCATAACTTATTCAAATGGTGTGTCTCTAAGATTTGTTTTGCATATATTGTGCTTGATGCTTCACAAGTTATAAACATGGATTGATAATTAATGTACCAAATTACGATTATATAATTCACCTAATAATAGGCTTGTGGTAAAATCCTCGCGGTGCATGAGAAATTCTCACGAGCTAAGAGATTGAAAAATAATAAACTAATATAATCAATAAAATAATCCAATAATCTAAAGTTTCATGGGTTTGCAGATTGGTGAGAGCCCTCAAGGCATGCGGGTAAATTCTTGTGCACAGGTAAAATATCCATGGTAAAGTAATGTCCAAATTAAATTGTTCGAACATAAAGCATGCAAGAAAGTCTCATGTGCAGCTAAAATTTGGAAGGTAAAACATGTCCTAAATAAAATATCCAAACACAAAGCATGCAGGAAGGATCTCTTCGATAGTGTTGCGGGAAGGTGCCTCGTGGGCGATAAAATACTCACGGTAAATCCCAATGGGTGAAGTTTGATAGTATCACGGGTTGGTGAGAGCACAAGAGCCTGCAAGGCATGCAGGTTGTGGGCTATAGGTAAATAATCACAAGACTAAGGGTTGGTGAGAGCCCGAAAGACATGCGAGTTGCGAGTAAAATATTTCGAAATGTCTGTGAACTCACATATGGAAAATAATAAAACAATCCAAGGGTTGGTGAGAGCTCACAAAGGTAATTCCAATGGATTAGGTCTCGAAAAAAAAGAATAAAACAAGAAATAATAAAAAAAATAAAGTTATGAACAAAAATTTGAAAAATAAAAAATAAGATAAATAAAATCAAAATCAAAATAAGATATACGACTTAGAAATCAATAATAAAATACATACTTTAGGGTTTTGGGAAAAAATGTATAATGTAATGTTCCCAGCCTTCCAGGTGTTGAAGATTGAGTAGGTTTGGAATATATCCTTATTTTATTTGAAGAAGACAAACCCTAAAGAATATTATTATATTATATTTGTTAATTAGGCCCTATTATGCCTTTGTAAAAGTCGTACCTATTGTGACTTGACATGTAAAATAGAAAATAGAAAGATAAAGTGACAGGTCAGCCCAGACCTAATTTTAGGCTAGCCAGACTACTATTTATAAAGGAGGCCAACGCCTCATTTGTACACTCACTCACTAGCTCTAAAACTAAGAAGAGGAAGTGCGCAAGTCTCAGAGGGAGATGCTACTGTATCTAGGAGGTGACGTCATGGAGGTTCTTGGTTTATCTCTTGGGTATCTCTTGGTTAAGTGTTGCACTACTCTTCCCTAGTCAAGGGTTAGAGGAGGATCTTCTACTTTGTTAGTTCTCTAATGGAGAGATGCATTGTTCTTGGTTGGTGGATCTATATTGAGGAAGTTTGTTGGGTTTTTTCCCTAGAGGGTTTTCCCAGGATAAATCTTCATGTCTATCTTGGTTTACTATGATTGCCTCTCTTTCACTGATCTTATATATGCAGTTAATCTACTAAATAATTGTAATAATAAAGAAGAACTGTAACTGCTAGATGCATAAGTAAAATATCAACATGGTATCATAACGGGTCTAAAAGAAAGAATTTTCATAGCACACAAGACCTCACTGAAGAAGCTAAGGGCATAGGAAGACCCTCCTAACCCTAGCACACCTTTTCCCTGGAACAATTTTTAGTTTTGGACAAATTTCAGAAATTAGGGTTTTTGGATAAAACCTAAAAAGTAACGTCATCCACCTTGACGGAGGACTTTGGTAGAAGTAATAACATCTAGGAGCTCACCCTAGGAGGGCACATCTATTCCCTAGATCAAAATTCTAAAATTTGAAGTTTGAGAAAGTAAGGTTTCCTCATAAAACCCTAAGTTGTAGTTGCAGTATCAGTTGCAGTTGTAGTATTAGTTGCAGTTGTAGTGCCAATTCCTTCATGCCAATTGCTGTGCCAGTTGCAACACCAATTACAATACCAACACCAGTTGCAGTGAAAGTCTGTGTGAAGTGTTGGGACTGATTTTTTATTGTCCTAGTGCACCTTACCCTAACAAATCTCTAGCTACCTTTAAATTACAAGTTGAAGCACCTTTGAAGTTTTAAATGTTCGTTATTGCTTTTAGTTGCTACCGTATGTTGCCACTACTTGTCGATACTGTCAGAGGTATGTACTTACATATATTTAAACTGTATCATTATCTTAAGGGTATTTGTAGGAGAAGGGATATTTTGTCCAAACAACAATCGTAGATCCAGAAGGATCTCAGATCCAACATATTCAGAGGAACAATGCACCCCAGGTTTGATTGTTTTGATATGCCTCTATTTGTTATGGAATTATTGTGATCTTACGAACATCTAGGTTGTATTTTGATATGTTGAAGTTATGACTATCATACTAACCATTGGTCAAAATTAAAGTCAAAGTATTATATTGATTAAAGTTGATATTATAGAGTTTATTCTCTAACTCATATTTCTTTCAAGAAATCATATTATCTTAGTAGCGAGGACATGTTGAATATAATACTTGGCATCTTAAGTAAAGGAGACTCAGAAGAAAAGCAACAACACTCATTCTTGAGGACAAGACTCTAGGTTCTAGGTTTAATTGATTAAATTAATAAGATTCAAATTTACACATATCAAGTTTGATAACTGCCACATTACAAGTAAACACTATAGTTGTGATAGCGTAGGCTAGTAAGCTACCCTAGTGCAGGTTAGAACTCCAACATAAGATGGTATGTTACTCCAGTACGAAAGGATAGTGAAAGTGAAAAACTTCTTATGATATATAGACCCATGATTGACAACAAGACAATGACCAAGTATGCAGAAGAGCAGAAGCAATGATGATGACCGTGACAAGAATAATACCTTTTTTTGCTAAGAGGGAGTGTTGAAGATCGAGTAGCTTTGGAAGATATCCTTATTGTATTTGACCAAGACAAACCTAAAATAATATTATTATATTATATTTGTTAATTAGGCCCTATTGTGCCTTTGTAAAAGTCGGCCCTATTGTGCCTTGACATGTAAACATAAAAAGAAAGATAAAGTGTCAGGTCAACCCAAACCTAATTTTAGGCTGACCATAATACTATTTGTAAAGGAGGTGAGTGCCTCATTTGTACACTCACTCACTATCTCTACAACTAAGAAGAGGAAGTGCACAAGTCTCAGAGGGAGATGCTACTGCAGCTAGGAGGTGATGTCATGGAGGTTCTTGGTTTATCTCTTGGGTATCTCTTGGTTAAGTGGTGCTACTTTTCCCTAGTCAAGGGTTAGAGGAGGATCTTATGCTTTGTTAGTTCTCTCATGCAGAGAGGCATTGTTCTTGGTTGGTGGATCTATATTGAGGAACTTTGTTGGGTTTTTACCCTAGAGGGTTTTCCGAGGATAATTATTGTGTATGATGTGGATTCTATTCTTTCAGTGATCCTTTATATGCAGTTATTGTGATAATGGTTTATAAGTAAAATAACACTAATCTAATTAAATTCTTAAGACATAAAAATCAACACTAGGCTAGGCCACGTCACTGCAACCTCAACTTTTGTCTCTCTGACATCACTTTGTAACATTTCCAGTTACCAACACTCAATAAAAATGCTTTGATATTCCTTGTAGCAGCCCAAACTCACTACTTGACTATGTTACTTCAAAATTCTAGTGTGCAGATACTACTTATAACACTCCATTTTATAAGTAGACCAGACTATCTGCACACATATATACTGATGTGCACATAATTACTCCGCACACATAATACTACTGCTCACAATCACTATGATACTGCACGTGGATTCTACCACCTTTGCACATGTGGACTGATTCATTGCATGCACGATGAATTATATCCTGTCTTGGTATCTTCTAACCATACCTCAAAATTTAACACTTAACCATATTATAACACGAAACAATATTATACAAATTTATCATACATTTAGCATGGAAACAATGTAAATATATTATTTTCTAATTGTAACTGCCAACAACTAACTGTGGGGATGAAGCCTTGAGTACGAGCCATGATACCACTAGAGGAAAGAGTGAGGGAATATAGAGAAGGGTTCATCATGAGATAAACTAATCCTCCTTGCTGAAATACTTGATTTGGAATAATAGGCCTTAACCTAATCCCAAGGAAAAATCAATTAATGAGAAAAGGATTGGTGGTTGAGAAACCAACCACCCTAATGAATGGAAGCCTGGAGGGCACGACAAAGAAAACATGAAGCTGTCAGCCAAAGGTACCCAATTTACCATTCCACAACCCCTAGGTTGACTTGTGTTTCCTTTCGACAAAAGGAAGGGGACAGGTTGAGAAGTTCCATATTTCAGGCATGAGACACACAAGGAGATAGAAAGAGAATGCACAAGTGCATCCGTAGGGGGATGCCCATAGGATGGCCTGGAGTATGGAGGCAAGAGTGTGAAACCTGGATGTGAATATAATAAGAACTCGATGAGATTTCAGATATCAGAGAAATATAATTACTATGAGAGAACGCAAGAGTGAGTGCGGGTTTCCCTGGTGGTATCATGGCTTGGAACGAGGGTGGCCATACTACATAGCATTTCTACTTCTGAGCCTCTGGTAGGGTGGAAAGGTGGACACCCACAATTAGTTGGTTGATTGTAAATCATGATAGATAAGTAAAGTGTCCTATGCAATTAAACAAATGAATAATTTGTTTCTGTATTATATGCCTGGATGCATGATTGTACTACTTAGATAGATCTCCTATCCCATTTACAAGTCTGTATATTTGAATAGTGGGGGATCTGTAATGAAGTTAAAAGCACTGGATGTTTTATTTCCTGTGTAGATAGTAATACAATATTTGTGTTAGGTCCCCTAGGAAAGGAAGGAAGTGCGGTAACCTTCCTCCTAGAAGGGACAATACCTCATTTGTAATATGGGCCTGAGGAAGTCGAAGAGGGTAGTAAACCCGAGTTATTTTCCTGGAGTTGGAGCAAGCCAAGACTTTAGTCATTGAATCGTCGTAGGGTTCAACCCATCTAGAGGAGGATAAAATAAAAGTGTCTTTATATAGAAAGGCCTCTGCATGAACAAAGAACCATAACCCCTGTGAAATCATCTATCTCACGGTGAAGAGTCGTTGGAGATGAGAACCTCCACTTAGTGGTGAGATAGACACCCTTAATGTTCTTCAGAGTAAGATGAGACCTCTTGAAGACTTGGGAATACTAAGAAAACCCTCAAACAATGTTTAAGTCAAATTCAGACTATTACACCTGAGAGAACCCCCATTTAGGATTGAAAGAATCATAGTCCTAGATTTGGATTAATGATCAAATCTGAGCCGTTAGATCACTAGGATTGGTTGTTGTCAGAGTCTGACGACACAAAAGAACTATAAAAATGAACAAGAACCCTGTGTCTGAGACAGGGAAGATCAGAACTGTTAATTCGGAGTAGTGAAATCATCCTAACTGTTGATTAGAGGTTGGGTCTTCAGAGTATCCCAGTACCACGAGGGTAGTGTGATTCCAAAGGAGGGGACTCCGAGAGAAATTGTAGACCGTTGGATCTTCCAACAGTGAGCGTCATCAAATTTATATGGTTAGGGTAGCCTTGGTTTCTGTAATATACCTAGGGAGGTAATATGGGAGGTACCCAATGGGAATGGGGTTATGTATTATTAGTGGAGGCTATTCAATGTATGGTGGACTAGGTCAAAAATAGTATTAAATAAGTCCCACTATGGTAGTTAGAGATAATAAATAGGCTTTCTGGAAGATTCTTTCTCTAGAATGTTCCTAGAAGATAGAGAATGCTATATAAAGAAGTGTAAGCAATGCATTGAAGCATGGTAAAGAATACTGTTGATGTACAAGCAAGTATTGCTTGATGAGTGCATTCCTTCCATAAGGAATAATATATGGTGTTACCCTACCTCAAGGGTTTTCTCTATTTCTCGTGTTCATTATTGGTGAATGGTTTGGTGTTTACTATTGGTTTATTTTTGAAGCATATTTTCAAATCTAGTTAGGTATATAACATTTGGTATCCGAGATTTTTCCTTGGCCAAAGAAGAGAATATATATATTTTTTCATTTTGCAGATATTTTTAAAGGGAAAAAAGAGGGCGATGCACTTCAGACTCAATTCTGAAACTCATTGCTCATAATTTTCAGAAATTAATTGGATATTTGGATTCCTCTCGGAAAAATACCCAATTTTTTTTTTAAAAATTAGCCGAAACAAAGTCCAAGAAGTAAAGTTACGAGCATTTTAAATTCAACTGTTTTTCAGGGTTATTTATTTATTATTATTATTATTATTTTAAAAAAAAGTCACACGATTTGCACAGTAAGTTATTTATAAACCCTAGTTTTGGTTGAATATTTCTTCCAAGCAAGATGATTTTTACTAGAAATGATGATGGCCCTAGTATTGAAGAATTCGTAAAGTCCCAAAAGTCGATATGGAAAGAGAAATGGAAATGTCATCTACACTATGGTTTCAAAGAAGATGCTTTCATATGGTGGAACTCATTTGACTATTTTGAGTGGATGTCATTTTCCAAGGAAGCACTTGAAAAATTAGTTTTAGACAAGAGGTCTCGTGCCAAGATTAAGGATAAATATTTCATTAAGGGTTTATCTTCATATGACAACTCTATATTACATGTTCAGGGATGTATTCAAAAAGAAAATGTCATTGTTTCTATTAACCCTAGTTGCCAACAAAATTTTCTCAATGTTCAATTGGTTAATAGATTGTAAGTTCCTACAAAGAATATTCAGAGCACACAAGTTGCAGGTGAAAATGTTCAAATCTTCAAAGATTTGAATATTACCATGGATAAATATGTGTTGCATTCATATTTTTATGCTATGGATATGGACGAAGTAGATATTGTTTTGGGATATCCTTGGATAGAATCAGTGGGTACCATTAATATTAATGTGCAAAAGAATTTTTTGAAGTTGTGGTACAAGAAAAATAAAATCACATTGCGGGATGTGTCTCTTAGTAAGATAGAAGGGCCCACAACAACAAGCACAAAAGTTCTTGTAGAGTCCGAAGTTGAATCAGAGGTAGAGTCTACAAAAGGAGATGAAGCAAAGACATAGGAAGAAAACAATAAAGAAGCTAAGGAAGTCATTAACTCCAAGGCACAATGGGTTGCAGATTTGAAGAAAAAGGAACCAATGCCTACAGTTGTTGTATATCGCCATCCACATCATATCAGGAAACAATAGTTATCAAGACAAGGGTGTGAGCATCAACAAACTCATGCACTAGCAGAGAACCAGAAAGGCAACCAATCAAGAGGTGCATGGAGGCATACCAACACTACATGAAGACATCAAGATAGAGAACCAATCCCATGGTAACACCGACACAATGCAGAGAAAGGGAAGGGCGGCAAGGAAATAATTAGACATCATTTAAACTTCCATTAGGATAGACGGATGGTCGTACTTGGTACCAGTTGGCTACAATTCTTAGCTAGTCATATTGTATGGTCTCTTGTCATGTTTCAAGGACAAAACATACTTAAGGGGGGTGGAATGTACTGCACCTAGGGAGGTAATATGGAAGGTACCCAATGGGGATGGGGTTATGTATTATTAGTGGAGGCTATTCAATGTAAGGTGGACTAGGTCCACCATAGTATTAAATAAGTCCCACTATGGTAGTTAGAGATAATAAATAGGATTTCTAGAAGATTCCTTCTCTAGAATGTTCCTAGAAGATAAAGAATGCTATATAAACAAGTGTAAGCAATGTATTGAAGCATGTTAAAGAATATTGTTGATGTAGAAGAAAGTGTTGTTTGAGGAGTGCATTCCTTCCATAAGAAATAATATATGGTGTTACCCTACCTCAAGGGTTCTCTCTATTTCTTGTGTTCATTAATGATGAATAGTTTGGTGTTTATTATTGGTTTATTTATGAAGCATATTTGTAGATCTAGTCAAGTATATAACAGGTTTAGGTACTCCGATGAGGGAGGTCTAAGGGACAATCTGAACCGTTAATCGGATAAGGGATGAGATCAATTCTCAACCGTAGATCATAGTGGATCTCGTTTGAACAAGATTAAGTGATGAGGAAACATCATCATGACGTATCAAGCTGACCAGGACTGCCAACATGTCTAGGGGGACACGTGTTAGTTGGTGATTGAAGGGGAGAAACCCTTGTCGGACCCCATGCCCTTGGGAAATCCACCTTATCTGTCAATTGTTGGATCCACGTATGGGAAGACCTCCACCATTGATTGAAGGTTGTATTAGTCCGATAGAACCACATGTAAGTTTGTTATAGGACCCCGACGAAGGATATTCCAAGTAGTGATCTCATCCGTTGATCGGTGTGTGGTCTAGTGCAACCTCAATCAATGATTGTCGAGGACCCAAAGAGTATTCCACGACTAGACTATATTGGAACTCCGAACTAACCCAAATCATCGATCCATCGGGGGGAGAACTTGTAGTGATCATGGTCATCCGTCGTAGAGCGCCTTTCAAAGTACACTTTGGATATACACTCTGATAGAGGAGTTTCGAGGGGACACCCTAATTGTTTATCTATCAGGACCAAAGGAGCTCCAAGAGTGAACTGTAGCTACCCGTCACAAGGGGTTAATCAGAGTGGGTCGCAGAGATACACTTCGATGATGGACTTTGAAGAAAATATCTAGCTGTTGATGGGTCAGGTTAGGAAGGAATTCTAGGGGAGAATATAACCATCAATCTGTCTGGGACGGAGGAGCTTTGAAGGGAGATCCTGACCGTCCATTGCAATAGGCTTTCAAAATGGGTCGCAGTGCTACACTTTGAGGAAGGAACACCAAGATGAGATTTTGATCGTTGATGTGTCGGGATGGGAGGAGACCCAAGATGAGATTTGGGTTTTCCATCGCAAAGCGCTAATCAGAGTAGAATACCCGAAGACACTTTGAAAATAAACTTTGATATGCGACCTAGACCATCGATCCACCAAGGTTTGAGGAACCCCGCAATCAACTTGGACCATCGTTTTTCTGTTGAAGGTGTAAGCCGATGACATGGATAGGGCCACATGTAATGACACAAGTAGTGACACACGTAGAACATAAAAGGTCTCATGTGCCATGCAAATTTAGCATCTATAGGCGCAATTTTGTGGTAAATACAAGTGTTGCATGTATAGTGGAGATAGCACCATGTGTTCTGCAAGGATGGTGCTACGTGTCAAAAAGTGTGAGGTATAGATGGGGATGCTCCGAATATGTCCCAACCATCCATCGATAGACCGTGGAACTGTCTAATTCTGTTGGAGGGGGTAGCCATCGAGATCGGTTGTCGGAGTGTGTTGGGTTTCCTCTCATGGGAATAATCTGATGGGAGGATTTCGATAGTGACAAAAGGTGATGGAAAGAGCCCGATAAAATGTGGGATGAGGTATGGCATGGTCAATTTCATACCTATGCCACTAAGCATGATGCGTGTGGTAGAGAGCTATGCCAACACCACGTAGGAGGACGTGGGTGACATATGGCAGTAAGGTGACCTTTGGTCAACAAAGACCAATGAATTTGATAGGCCATAACTTTTGATTCAGAGATCGATTTTTGGGAAAAATGAGTAAGGTTAGTTTTACTTGACCTATAATGATTGAAACCTACAACAAGGTAAAAATGAGTCCTTTGGGACTGATGTTATTCCTCATTAGGAGGTAAAGTGAAACATGCATATGATCCAATTTATGAGCTCATGGCTGTATTAAATAAAATGTATAATTCTATTAACTTAAGGTCATGCCCATGCATATGAATGACAATGAAGACAATTGAAATACATTTTCACCGAGGGAATGAGAAAAATTGGAATGCATATGGTAAAGATTAAACATACATGTAACATGCATATAGGCTTATTGTATCCCGTGATTAGATATAAAATGTGGTGAGGTCATATATCATATAGCTAGTAATGATCTGATAACAACAACATAATTAAAATGACGACGATGTTGATTGCCTAATGCCTTATTAAGATAAGGCTGAAACGATTAAAGGTAAGAGAATGTGTTTTAAGCATGTATATAACATGTAAATAGACATAGTGTAACCTGCAATGGGTTGTGAGGTAAGGCCTGCTAATGGACAAATTTGGTCAATAGTGACCTGATGATAGCAGGAAAGCTTACAACACGAATGAAAATGATGACAACGATGTTTTCATATAGACTTATGAGATCAAATCTATAAGACACCAATAAAATGCTGATCTAAAGTCTAGTAAAGGAAGTGATGGAGGATTTCCTGGTAACCCATAGGTCAGATTGACATCCATGGGTGAGTGACAACTACAGTTATAGATGGGTATGTTCATGTAATATTGAGAGGGAATATAGGAAAGGATTCCCTTGATAAATACCTGTTAACCAAAAGGTGAATTGAGACATGAATAGAGTTAGAGTTGATAGTTTTATTACCTTGGGTAATGATGAAGTTACCCAGTTGGTATCCCTGAATTGGAAAGCTTTTGTAACCATAGACGAGAGTAATTTCTTGCTACCTGTTGAAATAAGTGAGGGATGTATGAGTATAATCTTGAGCATGACCATGAGATTGGTCATGAAAATGATTGTAAGCCCTCACTAAAGGTTTATATTAAGACCAAGTGAATAAGAATGTTATAGGTGTGCGAGTAAGGCACAAAGTACACACACACACACACACACACACACACACACACACACACACACACACACACACACACACACACACACACACACACACACAC